>QJPP01001552.1:0-74453 GCA_003996215.1 Jaltomata sinuosa
ATAGTACATGGAACAGTGAACGCACCTGGATCTCCTTTCTTTTCCACTAATGATCTAGAGGAAATAGCGCTGCAGTGATGGAGGTTGTCTTCCGGCTCAAAACTTACCGTCCTCTTCTTTGTGATCAAGTCCTTCATGAACTTGGCATAACCGGGCATTTGTTCCAGAGCTTTCACCAATGGTATGTTTATTGAAATCTGTTTTAACATGGTCATGAAGTTCAGGAACTTACTATCGTCAGCTTTCTTCTTCAACCTCTGGGGGAAAGGGGGTGGGTGTCGAAACATCATAGTTGGAAGCTTTTCAGCTTCCTTGCGTTTCTCTGCGGGCTTTGGCGTTTTCTCCTCTACCGCCTCTTTATCATCCGCACTATCATCTTGAGCATGAATTACCGGATGTGATTCCGGTAATACTTTTCCGCTTCTTGTGGTGATCGCCATACAGCTTGCATCATTCTGCGGATGAGTGGTGTCGCTCTGCAAAGTACCTATTTTCCTTGGGTTTAGAGATGCCGAGATGTGACCCACTTGCTGCTCTAGTTGCTTGATCGCGGTTGAGTGTGACTCCACTACCAGACTCAATGTTGATAACTCATTCCGTATTGCCTTTACCCCAGAGTCCGTTGATTCCACCTTAAGCAGCATCTTCGCCATCATGTTCTCAAGTTTGGACGTCTCAGTTTTGCTGCCAGTTTTGTCCCGATTGCCAGGTGGTATATACAACCCACCTCTATCGGTGTTGTTCCTCCAGCTTCCTTGGTCACGATTTTTGTAGCCACCATTCTCATAGTGGTTTGGATAGTTCCGACCTTGGTTTCCTTGGCCATTGGCCTGGAAACCCACCACGTAATTCGCGTCCTCAGTCTCCATACCTTGGGAACCCACAGCTTGTACCTTCTCTATTTTTCCTGACGTCAAGTGCCTTGTCAGGAGGTCCAACTGTGTCTTTAGATGCGCCATGTCTTGGTCGCGCTCCTCCTCTTTCCTACGCTGCTCAGCCGACATACCAACTGTATAGGTGCTAGCTGCAACCTCTGAATCTCGTGTGTGCCAGGCCCTGTTGGTCTTGGTGAGCCGGTCCAAAATAGCTGTGGCGTCGGCAAAAGTGCGACCCATAAACGCTCCACCTGCTGCGTTGTCCAATGTTGGCTTGGTAGCCGAATTTAGTGCCCTGTAGAATGTCTGCATCAAGAATTCGTTGTTCAGCTGATGGTTGGGGCACTGTGTCAGCTTCTTCTTAAATCGCAACCAGGTCTCGTGCAGTGCTTCGTGCGGTTGCTGCCTGAAGTTGCTGATTTCGTCCCTCAACTGTATCATCCGAGAGGGAGGAAAGAACCTTTCTAGGAAAGCTCCTCTCAACTCTCCCCACGTTGCGATAGAGTCGGGGGTCAATTCTGTCAACCACAACGCTGCCTTATCAGACAGAGACAACGGAAACAACCTAAGCCTGATCGCAGTCTGACTCACTCCTGGCAGTTCGAACGACTTGCAGATGCCCACGAAATTCATTAAGTGCTGGTTTGGATCATCCCTAGCGACACCTCGAAACACTCCTCTCAAGTTCAGCAACTGAATCATCGTGCTAGTGATGTTGAACTTGGCTCCGGGCGGTAGCGGTGGAACAATGATGGCGCCAGTAGCGCCAGCTCCATCTAATTCGAAATCCTCATCCTGCAGACCACCAGCATTCAGATTTTGTTGGGCCTGCAGTTCGGCAGCGAGCCTTGCTTCCTCTAGTTCTGTGGCCATATTCCGCCTCAAAGTTCTAGCAAGCTCGGGATCGTAAGGTAGTATTGGTTCACCCGAGCTTCGGGTACTATGCATGCACAACTTTGTACCCTGTCAAAACAAAAACAACAAACAAACGTAAAGCAGGAAATTATAACAAAAAGTCAAATAGACACACCAGACTTAATCAAAACCCGTATTCCCCGGCAACGGCGCCATTTTTGATAACGCTCAAACTACACCTCAATTTAAGAAGCGTATGCGATCGTTGTCAAATATATAACCCAACAAGGTTGGGGTCGAATACCACAGAGAATATGGTGATGATTAAGACTTTAGTGAAGTATGTGACTAGTTGTCAATCGTTTCCAGTAACTAAAGGGGGGGTTTTGTAATCAAATTGTAAACAAAACAATAATAAACGTAGGAGAAATAATCAGTAGGAGAGAATGCGAACTAGGGACATGGTTACCATGGCGTTGTAACAATGTCGATTCTAGGCTTAACCGGGTTCTTTCTATATGAATGTCACGATGTGATTGCGTCAATTGTATCGTCTAAACGTCTCTCGACCAAATAAACAAATTTCCTTTTATCTTCTCTCGATCTCAAAAAGATGTGCCTTTTAGCTCTCAATCCTAACATCAAGTAGATTAATCCAGTTACGGCATTAATCTTTAAGACGAGAGTTGGTAGTCTCGAATCCTTGTTGTTAATCAAGTTTCCCGGTTTTAATCTCTTTCTCAAGCAAATTAAACCTAGGCATGTTCTAATGGTTGCAACCCACTAGAAAACGTGACATAATGTATGATTAACAACGTGACAATACATAAATCGAACCCAACGCTCCCCGGAATCTATATTGCTACGTTTGCCATGGCTCCCACAACCCTAGTTGCGGGAGTTTTAGTTAATCATGCTATAAAGAAAAGAGAAGAGAATTGAATTCATAATAAGGAGAAGAAGTTCTTATAATATAATGAAAACCAATCTTCAATAATCCAAGAACAAGAAAAACCAAGAACTCACGAACACGAATTCAAGAATCCGAAAACGTGTTGTTGCTCTCAAAAAATGACTAAAAACTATTCTAAAACTATTGGGTGTCTTCTAATTACATAAACCTATCATAGGGTATTTATAGGAGTCAAAGAAACCAAATCCAAAACGGGCTAGGAATCCCCAAAACGCGGGTCGCCGCCTCACGCCACTGCCTAAGCGTGACGGTCAGGCTTGACGGACCGTCAAGGCAGTGACGGACCGTCGCCTGGGCCGTCACTGCTAGGCAGTGATGCTTCCTTAAGTTGACGGTCCCAGTGACGGACCGTCAGCCTTGTGACGGGCCGTCACTCAGGCCGTCACTCTTAGGCAGAATGTTGTTTTTCGCGTACTTTCTTCCGTTTCCGTGTTTGTTTCCATTTCCTACAAATACAACATAAAAACATCAAAAACAACAACGGTTGCTTGAAAACGTACGATTGTTCTTAGTAAAAAGGAGTCGAAAGTGACGTAAATTAGCGTCACATCAGTACCCCTATCTGAGATGATAGACAATGGAACCCCATGCAAATGAACTATGTCACGAAAGTAGAGCCTTGCATAATACTCTACTGAATCAGTAGTATTAACAATCAAGAAGTGGGATGACTTACTCATCTTATCGACAATCACCCAAATAGAATCATGCTATCTATGAGTATGATGTAAGCCTGTAATGAAATCAATGTTAATCGCCTCCGACTTCCAAGTGGGAAGGTCAATATCATGAGTCATACCACTCGATCGCTATTGTTCTACCTTCAGTTGTTGATAGTTGGGACACTTAGCCATAAAATATGTGATGTCCCTCTTTATGCCATTCCACCAATAGACTTCCCATAGGTCACAGTACCTCTTGGTGGCACTGGGGTGAATAGAATATCTGGAACTATGAGCCTCTGTCATAATATGCTTTCTTAAACCATCCATATATGGAACACATAATTGACCCTGATAGTGAAGCACACCATCTTTCCCTAAGAGAAAACCTCTACTCTCTGCTGATGGACTACACCCTTCAACTGATGCAAAATTGGATCATTGTCTTGTTTCTCTTTCACCTCAACTACCAAAGATGATTCGAACCCATTTTGAACAATAACACCACCATCCGCTGAATCTGTAATACAAACTCTTAATCAAGCAAGCCTATGAACATCCTTGGCCAACTCCTTCTTTTCGCCCTCAACCAAGGACACACTAATCATAGACAACCTACTAAGTGTATCAACCACTCATTGGCCTTACCCGGATGGTAAAGCACACTCATATCCTAATCCTTAAGAAGCTCAAGCCATCTTCTTTGAGGAAGATTCAATTCCTTCTAAGTGAACACATACTTGAGGATCTTATGATCTGTAAATTCATCCACATGGACACCATACAAGTAGTGTCTCCAAATCATCAAAGCAAAAACCACTGCTGCTAACTCAAGATCATGAGTTGGGTAGTTCTTCTCATGAATCATAAGCTATCTGGATGCATAATCAATCACCTTAACATGCTGCATTAAAACACAACCCAACCCAACTCTAGAAGCATCACAATACACAACAAAGCCATCTTGACCCTCGGGTAGAGCCAAAACTGGAGGTGTGGTCAACCTAGTCTTAAAGTCCTGAAAGTTCTTCTCACACTCATCAGACAACTAAAACTTAACCTTCTTCTGAGTTGGCCGGGTTAATAGGGCAGCTATGGCAAAAAACCCTTCCACAAATCTCCTGTAGTAACCAGATAAACCCAAAAAGCTTTTAATATCTGATGGGGAAGTGGGTCTAGGCCAATTTTTCACTGCCTCAGTCTTCTGCGAATCAACTCGAATGCCCTCTTTAGTCACTACATGACCTAGAAAAGCAACAGACTGCATCCAGAATTCACACTTGTTGAATTTAGCAAATAACTGACAATCCTTAAGAGTTTGCAACACAACTCTTAAATGGTCTGCATGCTCTTTCTCACTTTGAGAGTAGATAAGAATGTCATTAATGAAAATGATCACGAACATATCCAAATACTGTTTGAACACCTTATTTATCAAATCCATAAGGTTGTAGGAGCATTCGTTAGTCAAAAATACATAACAAATTCATAGTGACAATATCGAGTCCTGAAGGCTATCTTCAAAATGTCACACACTCAAACTCTGAGTTGATGATAGCCCAATCAAAGGTCGATCTTTGAGAAATAGCTGGCATCCTGAAGATGGTCGAACAAGTCATCAGTTCTAGGAATAGGATACTTATTCTTGATTGTGACCTTGTTTAACTGGCGGTAGTCAATGCACATTCTGAGAGAACCATCTTTCTTTCGCAGGAATAGGACAGGTGTTAAAACCTTTATCTAAAAGGTCTTTCAACTACTCTTTCAATTCCCTAAGTTTAGTTGGAGCCATTCTGTAATGATAAATAGATATAGGATGCGTATCTGGGAGAAGGTCTATCCAAAAGGCAATCTCCCACTCAGGGGGGACTCTGGGCAGATCCTTGAGAAACACTTCAGGGAATTCACTTTCAATAGGAACTAACTGGAGAGATGGGTTTTCGAACTATGAATCCATAACCCGAACTATATGATAGATATAACCCTTAAAAATCATCTTCCCTAGCCTTGAGGTAGGATATGAAATGACCCCTTGAGGATGAAGGACTACCCTACTACATAGGATAGGCTCATTTGGAAACTTGAAGCTTACTACTCAGGTTCAACAATCAATTGAGGCCTAACATGCATCTAACCAATTCATACCAAGAATAACATCAAAATCAATCATCTCTAACTCTACTAAATCGGCTGAGGTGACTCTATCAAAGACTGAGATAGAATTTTTTTGGTAAATTCTCTTAGCTAGGAATAACTCACTAATAGGAGTGGAGACACAAAAGGTTTCTAAGAGTTGTTCAGGACTGACTTCAAATTTGCAAGCAACATAAAGGGTCATAAAAGACAAGGAAGCTTCGGGGTCTAGTAAAGCATAAACATCGAGAGAAAAGACATGTAACATACCAGTGACTACATCTGGGTAACTCTCCTGCTCCAGGTGAGATAACATAGCATAGAGGCAGTTCTGGCACTGACCACCACCTAAATCAGAAGTGGTACCCTGCTAAACCGGATGACCTGCTAGAGCTGCGTAGTAGACTGTGTCCTTCTACCTCCATGTCCCTTCTTGGCTGAAGGGTAATACTTGATCCTATGACCTATTTGTCCACAACTAAAACATCCAGCCATGCCATAAAGGCACTCTCCATGGTGACTCTTCCCACATTTGTTGCAAACAGGGTAGGAAGCCCCTTTTGACACACTCCATTGAGACTGAGAACCCGATCCTCTACCTTCCTGATCATGACTAGGCCCAAAGGCCTGAGTAAGAGCATTAGCAGATGATGGCACATGTCCTGATGACCTCTTCTTAAATGAAGAATAGTGTTCGCATCTGGACCTCTGATGACTAAAACCTAAATTCTATGTTTTGGACCTCTTATTCTCTCTTTCCATCTCGTTCAACTTATCTTTATCAATCTTCTAAGCATGATTCATAAGCCTAGAGATATCCATGTCCCCCAATAACATAGCATTCCTACACTTTTTTTAACTAAGTCGGATACCCCATAAATGAACCTTCTCATTCTAGCCCACGGATCGGCCACCATAGATGGGGCTTACCTAGAAAGTTGAGTGAACCTCAACCCATACTACTGAACTAATATAGATCCTTGCCTTAAATTCATAAACTCTTTGTCCTTAGCCTCCCTCAACTCTCTAGGGAAGAACCGATCATAAAATGCTCCCTCAAAGCACTCCAAAGTCATAGGGACTACATCCACTCCTTTAGTATCCTTCCACTGAGTATACCAAATACATCCTTGAGCTAATAGGAAGCTAGCTCAACACCATCAGTACTAGCAACCTGCATCACATCCAAAACATTCTTCACTTCATCCATGAAATTCTACAGGTCCCCACCAATCTTAGACCCCAAAAACTTTGGCGTGTTCATTTGGATGAAGTTTCAAACGCTGGCAGCAGCTGTCCTACCATAAGGGTTAGCAATAATAGGTGCTTTCTAATTTGCCTGATTGGCCATCATATGTGCTAACATCTGAATGGCATTCCTAAACTCCACATTAGTGACCTTATGGTCTGGAACTAGAGGATTAGTATTTTGGGCATTGGCCCTATGAGGAGGCATGGCTATGCAATGAGGCATGATCTGAAATGCATAAAGATTTGATTGGAGAGGAGTAATAGAGTTAAACTCTATCACACGATATTGATTATGAAAGAAGTAAACTTTTTCCTAAAATATCTCGTAGTCTCCTTCTCATAAATGTGGCGTTCTTTACACCTATGAAAAAGGCCCTACTTAATACGACTTTCAGATATCCTAGGACTCTTAAACATGATGCTCTAATACCAAATTTTTCATGGCCTGAGACTACTCCCTAGACGTAACATGGGACCCGAGACTACAAGTGATCCCAAGTTAACCTTTGGCATTAGCATGACATAAACATAATAAGGATAATCATAGCAGAAGCATAAAAAGCAGAAGTAGGCAAATGAACTAAGCATCAGATAATGGTCTAAGAGTAACAAAGTCTGAAACATCAACATTGACTATCTAACTATGTCCGAAAAGCCTCTCATTTGACATAATGAGTTGCATGCGATAAGACCCTGGCTAACCATAAGTACTAAATAAAAGGACCCTACTACCTAGGAATCATACTAGTCCTTGAAAGATGAGGACTCACCAATTGGATCTGGAAGTCCTACTAATCTCTAGCCATGAATTTAAGAGCGAGATCCTGAATCTGCATCATAATAAAATGCAGTACAAGAAGTATGCGTCAATACTATAAGATGTAATGAATATGCGAGTTCATGTATAATCATGGTAAAATATACTTGAAAACATGCTTTAAAACTGAGTTCATGCATAGTTGAAGAAGTCATAAGTAGATGTCATAATTTGAGCATCAAACATAAGGTAATTGTGACACCGCGGAAATCGATCCAACTTTTAAACTTAAGAAATATAAAAATTCTATAGTTTCCAGGGATGACGAGTCCAAACCATGAACCTTGGTTTGAAGCACGGGTCGTGGAATGGATCCGTGGTTTAACTCTGCCAGGCTCAGACTCTGGTTTGATAACCACGAGTTGGTTCTATGGACCGTAGTTCATTCTACGGCCCATCCTGTTAACTCGTGGTATCAGACCTGAGGACTGACTGATTCCCAGGGACCACGAGACAAGATGAGGGACCGTAGTTTGGATTACGGGTCCGTCTTGTTGACTTGTGGAACCTGATCAGAGACCAGATCAGTTCCCAGAAATGATGACTCGAGTCTAGCACTCATGATCCATTCTACAGGTCCATCTTGTTGACCTATAGTTTGTCTTCTGCAGCTTGTTCGTTGGTCAGGAACGACAGATTGAAACCAAGAGCCATGGTTTAGTCTACGGTTCGTGAAACCCATCCATGGTCCCTGAAAGTCAACTTTTTCCAGCTTATTCCTAATTACGTCCCAGGGGTATTCTAGTTATTACCCACACTTTTAACTCCTAAATACTGTCATTTTGACTATTTATAGAAGGTTTTTACCCTCATTATCCTAAGTCCCTTCTCATTACCTCATTCATCTCCAAAAAAGGAAAAGAACTCTCTCAAGCTCCAAGTTCAAGTCTCCTAATCTTCTCAATTTCAAGTGGGTTAGCTTCAATCAAGGTATATGGTATTCAACGATGGGTTCCTTTCATCCCTTTGCCCAAAACCCCCAATCCTCAAATTGAATTATGAACTTATGAAATTAGGGTATTGCTCTAAATTGGGGAAAACTTATGAAATCAGTTTCTATGCTTAAATTCATGGTTTCTTATTACTTAATTATGATTTGAGCATGATTCCTCCATTGGTTTTAAAAGCCCAAGCATTAAAGTTTCTTTCTAGAATGATCCCATTGAATTGCATGTTTTCAATAGAAAATTGACATTATTAGATATCATGACCTTTCTTGGGTTTATGAAATTGGATGCCTAGTTCTTCAAGTATGAAATTCGAAAAGGTAAAGCAGGTTTTGAATTGCAGCTATGCTAAGTCTTTGAATGTATGAATTTGGACTCCATGGTATCAAATATGTCTTATTGCTTTTCAAACAGTTTTGACATCAGATATGTATCAGTTATGATCAGTTTTAGCATTAGAGATGCACTAGTATTATATGAGCTATATGTATGTTTTGGCAGTAGTATTTAGCACCAAGTTGGAAAGGGTGAGAGTACCCTTAGTACCAAAACTACGCTCCCCTGTAGGTTTATAAGTCCCCTCTGTTGGGCACCAGATTTAGTGAGCACGCCACATTCATGCCTTTATACCTTGGCAAGGTATATTGGGTCCTCTCGATGGGGCTTATACATCGGATTCCATGTAGCTCACATGGTCTATGTCATTTAGAGAAACTCCCTCAAAAAAACAGTTTATGCTTTAAAATATATTTTACTCTTATTTAGATTTCAAACTCTTTTTTTATGATCATATTTTCAGCTTGTGGTTTTTCACAGAGTAATTTGCATCTAGTTTTACCTTTAAAACATTTTTTTGATTTTTAAAGCATACTTAGCATATTTTCTTCATGTTTATGCATATCTCGCATACTCGGTACATTCCATAGTACTGACGCATATCTTGCGTTGCATCCTTTTGATGATGCAGATTCAGGTTCTACCCCTCAGGAACGTGGTTAGTCAGTGTCGTCTTTCCATCTTATCCGATTGGTGAGTCCTCATCCTGTGAGGGATAGAGTTATGAGTTATCTTCCTTATGTCTTTTATGTTAAATTTCTGAGTTAGTTGGGGGGTTTTCCCTTCAACTCATATTTTCATATTTAGAGGCTTCAGACACAGTTGGTTGTATTTACCAGATTTGGGTTCTTGTAGACTTTATGATATTTAGTTATGGATTTCAAGTATCTCTTATTATGTGTCCGCTTGTCTTTTGTTATACATGAGTATGCTATGACTAAGGGTTAGTATGGGGAACTTGTGTCCCGGATCCCGTGTTACGCCTAGGGGGTAGCCTCGGGGCGCAACAAACTTGGTATTAGAGCCTCAGGTTCAAGAGTCCTAGGATATCTGAAAACCGCATCGAGTAAAGTCTCTTTCATATGTGTGAAGCACGCCATACATATGAGAGGGAAGCTATGAGGTGTCTTAGGAAAAGTTCGCTTCTTTCATGATCATATCGTGCGATCGAGCTTGACTCTAATGTCCTTCTAATCCTTTCCTTTTATGTTTTAGATTATGCCTCGATGTGCTATGCCTCACAGAGCTGCTCGGAATGCTTCTCCTCCAGTTCTGACCCCCGAGGTCACGAATGAGGAGTTCCGAGATGCCATACATTTGCTAGCCTAGACCTTGACCGTTCAGGCCAATCAATAGGCTTCTTCCCCTATCCACCCTCAAGGTACAGTAGCTGCCTGAGTTTGTGACTTTATCCGTATGAACCCACATAAGTTCTAGGGTTCGAAAGTTAGTGAGGACCCACTTAACTTTATTGATGAAGTGAAGAAGGTCTTTGATGTTATGCAAGTGGTTGGTGCTGATTGCATGGAGCTTGCATCCTATCATCTCAAGGATGTACCTTATATCTGGTTCACTCAATGGAAGGAAGCTAGAACTAGGGACGTGGTCCCTATGACTTGGGAGTTTTCCGAGGGGGATTTCCTTTACCTTTCGTTTCCCCGAGAGTTGAGGTAAGCGAAGGCTCAGGATTTTATGAACTTGAGATAGGGGTCGATGTTAGTCAAAGAGTACAGCTTGAAGTTCACTTAGTTGTCTAGGTATGCCCCCTCCATGGCAGCAGACCCGCATGATCAAATGAGCAAGTTTATCTATGGGGTTTCTGATATGGTGAAGAAAGAGTGTAGGTCTGCGATGTTGTTGAGTGATATGAACATTTAAAGGCTTATGACCCATGCACACCAAATATAGAGAGACAAGCTTAAGGAGATGGCTAGGGAGAACAAAAGAGCTAGATCTTAGGGTTTTGGATTTGGCCATCAGAAGTTCGAAGGCAGACATCGCTCTTCCATCCAAAAGAGGTCATTAGGACCCGTGAAGTCTTCAGCTAGTACTCCTTCTTAGGCCTCGAGGCCCCATCATGATCAGTTCGGTAGAGGTATAGGATCTTATTCTCAAAGTAGTGGTGCAAAGGGGCCTTCTTTTCCCATTTGTGCCAAGTGTGGGAAGAATCACCTCGGTGAGTGTTTGGCTGGTAGAGAGGGTTGTTTTTTTTGTGTTCAGATTGGACATAGTATCAGAGATTGCCCATTAGCTAAGAAGGGGTAGGGAGGTGGTAGGGATCAGTCTGCTCCAGTAGCCTTAGAAGGTCGACCAGCCCAGCAGGGCACAACTTTTAGTTCTAGTGGTCAGTGCCAGAACTGCCTTTATGCTATGTCATCTCATCAGGATCAGGAGGGTTCCACAGATGTTGTTACTGGTATGTTGAAAGTCTTCTCTTTCGATGTGTATGCTTTGTTGGACCCCGGTGCCTCCTTATCTTTTATGACCCCTTATATAGCATGTAAATTTGAACTACGTCCTGAATTGATTTTAGAACCCTTTTGTGTTTCTACACCTATTTGTGAGTCGGTTCTAGCCAAAAGAATTTACAGAAATTTCGCTATCTCAGTCCTTTATAGAGTCACTTCAGCGGATTAAGTAGAGTTGGAGATGATTGATTTTGATGTTATTCTTGGTATGGATTGGTTACATGCTTGTTATGCTTCTGTTGATTGTCGTACTCGGGTTGTTAGTTTCAAGTTTCCAAATGAACTCGTCTTAGAATGGCAAGGTATCCCTCCCATCCACGAATGGCCATTTCATATCTTATCTTATGGCCAAAAAGATGATTTCAAAAGGGTATGTTTATCATATAGTTTGAAATATGGACACGGAGTCTGGAGACCAATCCCTTTAGTCTGTTCCTGCTGTGAATGAGTTCCCAGAAGTGTTTCCCGAGGATTTGCTCGGAGTCCCTCCAGAGAAGGAGATCGACTTTGGGATAGATCTTCTTCAAGATACAAATCCCATCTCTATTCCTCCTAATAGAATGGCCCCTGCAGAACTTAAAGAGTTGAATGATCAGTTGAAGGATCTTCTTGATAAGGGTTTCATCAGGCCTATCATTTCTCCATGGGGTGCTCCAATCTTATTTGTGCGAAAGAAAGATGGTTCCCTCAGAATGTGTATTGACTACCGTCAGTTGAACTAGGTCACAATCAATAATAAGTATTCCATTCCTAGGATTGATGACTTGTTCGATCAGCTTCAAGGTGCAGGTTTCTTCTCAAAAATTGACCTTAGATCCGGTTATTATCAGCTTCATGTTAGAGAGTGTGATATTCCAAAGACAGCCTTCAGGATTCGGTATTATAATGACATGGTCCATCATTACAGGTATTCCGATCGTGCCAAGTTTTAGAGTTCGAAAACTCCAGGTTTGGGAGTTTGAAATTCTGGGCTAGGCTAGCCTCAGACGGTTTTGGAGTGAGGTGGAGTGTAGAAAAATCCGGGTAAGGATTGGTCTATGTATCTTGTTTTGAACTAGTTTTCCATGTAGCCAAGACATAAAGGAGTCCAGGGTACTTTTCGTAATCGATTTAGGGTAAGTAGAACTCCCAGAATCATGTTTGACGTGAGAGGGTTATTTTGGTTCATCGAGGAAAGCAGGTGTGTTGTAAAATGGCCAAAACTGGGAAATTTTCGAATATTCTATCTGTGACGAGTGCAACGGTCCACCGAGTGACCTTCGCTATAGCGATGGAAAATACCACTATAGTGATGGTCAAGGTGGTCAACACCCACTTAAGATCGCTATAGCGGAAGTCGTCCGCTATAGTGGGACCTCTATAGTAGAGTGGGGACCGCTATAGAAGGCCGACGGGTTTTTAATGCAGAAACTTCTCCAAAATAGTTCAGTTTTCTATAATTCATTTGGGAGAAGAACTAGGGCGATTTCTGGCGATTTTCCTTTTTTTTCCTTCGAATTTCTTCCCTAAGGTAAGGTTTCTGCTCCCTAATCTTTGTACTACATTTCCTATGTGGTAGAATTACTAGGAGGAAACTTGGGGAAAGGTTGGAATAACCATGGAATGGTAGAATCCGAGGAGGGAAGGGGATTCCAAGCATGAATTTTCTTGGGCATTGTTAAAAGTATGTTATTATGATCATAAGTTGTTAAATTCTCTATTTTTATCTATAAAAATGATAGAATTAGATGATTTAACGATGGAAAATCCCGAAAAAAGGGTGGGATGATCATGGGTGGCCTGGAGTTTGGTGATTTGGTGTAATCCGGATGTTGTTCAGGTCTTGTATGTTAATTGTACATACTTGTGTGTTATTTTAGACCAAGAACGAGAAAGGAATCAAGAACATGAGAAAGCTCGGGTTGAATAGAGCTTGGATAATTTCGAGGTAAGTGATGGCTTACGATTTTGGTGAATGTTGTATATTCTTGTACTCATATCTAAGTGTTTGTATGAATTACATTGTTTAGGGGAGTTGTGTAGAATGTCTAAGGTTCTTGCTTTACAGTCTGTAATTGAAGGGTGTTTTGTCAGTTTACAAGTTGTTTGATCATCTATTTGACTGTGAGTTGTTGACATTCGGTTGGCTCGAGTACCATACTTGGTACGAGTATAACAAAAGGTTGGCACGGGTACAATGCCTGGTGTAGGTATAACAAATGGTTGGCATGGGTACCACGCCTGGTACGGGTTTACTTTTTTACATCATTGCATTAATTGTGTTGCATTGATTGATATTGGTTCCGTGAGTTGACCGGGCTGCTTATTGAAATGTGTTATTGGTTTGGTGGACCTTAAGAGGCCAGGGAAATTCTGTAGAACTGATGTGTTGTCTAGAGGGGATCCCAAGGTGTGTCCGGGCTAGACGGAAAGGTATAGTTATTGGTAAAGGGTTGTGACTCAGAGTATAGGTGGTGGATTCATGTGGGAACAAGCTAAGTTGAGACTGGTAGTCTAGGTGTGTCTGTTGATATTGTTGCATGTTTTCCATACCTATTACTTGATATTCTCGTACTGTTTATATACTGTTTATGTGAAAAGTGGCTGATGATCCTACCAGTACACAGTGGTGGTGTACTAATACTGCACTTGCTTTTCTTTTGGTGAGTACAGGAAATCTTCCAGTGGCTGAGACGCGACCTTATCTTTAGCACCGATGATTTCTGACTTCAAGGGTGAGCTATTTGATCAAGTTACCTTGGGCTTATCTTTAGAGTTGCAGTCCATTTGTCTCAAACTTGAAACTATTTCCGTATTTTCTTTTGGGGTTGCATCCCTGTATTCTAGATATTGGTAGTGATGTTTGTTACAACAAATTTCACTTCCTAGGAGGGATTTTCCGCAGGATATATATTAAAGCTTTAGTTTTTGCATTGTTTAATTGCTAGTTTATTTTCTGTTTACTGGTTTTAGGTTGTTAGTCTAGGAAAGGGTTAAATTCTACTGGTTCGCTCATTCGGGGGTTGGGTGCGTGCCACTCATAATGGTCTGGGTCGTGACAAAGATGGTATCAGAGCCTAGGTTTGTTGATCTCATCGTACCAAACAGGTGTAGTAGAGTCTTGCGGAACGGTGCGGAGATGTCCGTACTTTTCTTCGAGAGTCTATGAGGCTTTAGGAAAAACTATCTCTTCCTTCTTTCATTCATGTTATAACTCGATTCCAATTGGTATCTGGTGATACAAATTGGTATCTAACCTCATTCACTCTTTTGTCCGCAGATGGTTACTACAAGGAACAATGGAGCAAGGCTAGTGGTCCCAGCAGCGGGCTCGACAGTTCATGGCCGAGGTAGGGGACGAGCTAGAGCCGCACCCACCAGGGGTGGAGCTCGAACTGCTGCTGCACGCGAGGTAACCCCTCCCCCACCTCAGGAGCATGTGGCTGAGGACGTAGAAGAAATGGTTGTAGAGGATGAAGGGGCTCAAGAGGAGGCGGAACCGATTGGGGGTACAGGCGTTCCTACTATGACATAGGAAGCTTTTATGCAGGCGTGGGATATTATGAGTGGATTGGTTGGTGCTGGAGCCATACCTGTAGCTTATGCAAATAAGGCCTTGGATAATCAGCCAGCGGTTACTACAACACCTAGGATGGATGCAGCTTCGGACGTGAATAATCTCCTCAGGCCAATGCTGGGCCCAGTGATGACAGGGAATGAGCATGAGATGCTGACTAAGTTCCTTAAGCTGAAACCTCTGACGTTTCAGGGTACAGACAAGGAGGATGCCTATGAGTTCATCCTGGATTGCCATGAGAGGTTGCATAAGTTGGGTATTGTATGTCAGCATGGGGTTGAGTTTGTCACTTTTCAGCTATAGGGTGATGCCAAGCAGTGGTGGAGGTCTCATGTTGAGTGTCAGTCTTCTGTTCTACCTTCACTAACTTAGGAGTAGTTCCATGCCTTGTTCTTGGAGAAGTACGTCCCCCATACATTGAGGGACCGGACGAAATATGAGTTCTTGAGCTTGGAGCAAGGAAGCATGTCAGTCTTGGCTTATAAGGTTAAGTTCCATGCTTTGTCTCATTTTGCTACACAGATGTTGGGGTCCGAGGAGGAACGGGTCCGATTGTTTGTCAAGTGTCTAAATAGTGAACTGCAGGTACTGTCAGTGCATATGAATTCTTCAGGCAAGGTCTTTAATGATGTGGTGGATTATGTGAAGAAGATAGAGGGAGTTAGGCAAGTGGGGCAGGCTAAGGCTTAAGTCAAGAAGCCCCAGAATGAGAGAAACAATGGTGGATCATACTCCAGGGGCCAGCATCATCAAGCTTACTCGGCCCGTCCAATTCAGCCGGCTGTACCAGCTACTATAGGTGTTCGTCAGAGAGCTCAGTCTTCAGCTCCTAGAGGCTACGGAGTGTCATATACATCAGCTACCAGACCTACTCTTGACCGTGGTTGCTTCCATTATGGTGAGCTGGGCCACTTTAAGAGGGATTGTCCATATAGGCAGACAGGTAATCAGGGTCAGCAGAATACTAGAGCAATGGTTCCGATAGGCAGAGGCGGTAATGCTAGGGGTCATCAACAGGGTGGGCAAGGTAATTTTCAGGGAGTCCGGGGAAAAAGAAGGAACGGCGGCGTAGGCAGGAGTGAGGAGCAGTCTACCCGGGAAGTTGCCCGGATTGATGATCGGGCTCATTGCTATACTTTTCCAGGGAGGACCGAGGCGAAAGCCTCAGATGTGGTGATCACAGGTACCATTCTTGTCTGCGATAAAATGGCTTCGGTATTATTTGACCTAGGCTCTACATATTCTTATGTGTCTGTGAGTTTTGCTTTGGGGCTGGATTTGATTTGTGATATCCTTGATTCCCCTATCCATGTTTCTACCTCGGTTGGAGAGTTTGTGATTGTTACTCATGTATATCGTGACTTTTCTGTTGTGTTTGTGGGGTTGCATACTTGGGTAGACTTGGTAATTCTGGATATGGATGATTTTGATATTATCTTGGGTATGACCTGGCTATCTTCATATCAGGCTGTGTTGAACTGTAACACCAAGACTGTGGCTTTAGAGATTCCGGGTAAGGATAGACTAGTGTAGCAGGGTGTGTATAGGCCTAAGCTAGTTAAGGTAATATAATTTGTTCGGTCTAGGAAGCTAGTGGGGAGGGGGTGTCTAGCCTTCTTTGCTCATCTCCAGGATGATTGTGCGGAGTCCCCGCCTATTGAGTCAGTTTTAGTGGTTTTCAAATATTTAGAGGTGTTTCCAGCGGACTTTCCTGGTATGCCTCCGGATAAGGAAATAAATTTTTGTATTGATTTGGATCCAGGCACTCATCCCATTTCCATTCCTCTATATCGTATGGCTCAGGCAGAGTTAAGGGAACATAAGACTCAGCTGCAAGAACTCCTAGATAAGGTATTTATACATCCCAGTGCTTCACCTTAGGGTGCTCTGGTTTTATTTGTAAAGAAGAAGGATGGTGGTATGCGGATGTGCATAGATTATAGGCCGTTGAACAAGGTGACCATCCGGAATAAGTACCCTCTACCCCATATAGATGATTTGTTTGACCAACTTCAGAGTGCATCAGTGTTCTCAAAAATTGACTTTAGGTCGGGGTACCATCAGTTAAAGATTAGGCTTGAGGACATTCCAAAAACTGCTTTTAGGACTCCGTATGGACATTACGAGTTTCTAGTAATGTTATTTGGTTTGACCAATGCACTGGCAGCATTCATGAGTTTGATGAATGGGGTGTTTAAGTCCTACTTTGATTCCTTCATTATCGTGTTCATCATTGATATTTTGATCTACTCTAAAAGTAGGGAGGAGCATGCTAATCACTTTTGTATTGTGTTGGATATCTTGAGACACCAAAAGCTTTATTCAAAATTCACTAAGTGTGAGTTTTGGTTGAATTTTGTGGCATTCTTGGGGCATGTAGTGTCAGAAAGGGGGTTGATGGTGGATCCCCAGAAAATTTAGGCAGTCAAGAGTTGGGTTCGTCCTAGCTCTGTGAAAGAGGTGAGGAGTTTCTTTTGGCTCGTGGAGTACTACCAGAGGTTTGTTAAGGATTTTGCTTCTATTGCTACTCACCTGACCAGGCTGACAAAGAAAGATATACCATTCGTGTGGTCCGACAAGTGCGTGGAGAGCTTCCAAGAGCTCAAGACACTTTTGACCACGGCTCCTATATTGTCCTTGCCAGTTGAACGTAAAGACTTTCTTGTTTACTGTGATGCTTCACATTCTGGTTTGGGTCCGGTGTTGATGCCGGATAGGAATATGATAGCCTATGCATCCAGGCAGTTGAAGGTGCATGAGAGGAATTACCCGACTCATGACTTAGAGTTGGCAGCGGTGGTTTTCGCATTAAAAATTTGGAGACACTACATTTATGGTGTCAGGTGTGAGGTGTTCACAGATCATCGCAGTTTGCAGCACGTATTCACTCAGAAAGATTTGAATTTGAGGCAAAGGAGGTGGATGGAGCTATTGAAAGATTACGATGTGACCATTCAGTACCATTCGAGTAAGGCTAATGTGGTGGCAGACGCATTAAGCCAGAAAACTATTAGCATGGGTAGCTTGACTTGTTTGGGGGTGTCCAAACTACCACTAGCAAAGGAAATTTGGGCGTTGGAGGCCAAGTTCATGCACTTGGGTGTTTCAGATCAAGGTAGGTTGTTGGCCAGCATTAAGGTCAAAGCCAGCTTCATAAAGGTAATAAAGGCCAAACAGTTTCAGGACCCGAAACTGAGTAAGTTGCGAGGTAATGTAATATTTGGGGAATCAAAAAATGTCATGTTAGACTATGGTGGAGTGTTGCATTTCAGAGAGAGGATTTATGTTCCTCGAGTGGATGATATGATTCAGAAAATCTTGGCAGAAACTCATGTTTTGCGGTACTCAATTCATCCGGGTGTGACTAAAATGTACAGGAACTTGAGGCAGCGTTACTGGTGGCCCGGAATAAAAAGGGACATAGTTGATTTTGTGTCCAAATGTCAAAACTGCCAGCAGGTAAAGTATGAATATTAGAGACCCACAGTACTACTTCAGAGGATGTCAATTCCAGAGTGGAAGTGGGAAACGATAGCCATGGATTTTGTGGTGGGTCTCCCCAAGACATTGGGGAAGTACGACTCAATTTGGGTCATTGTTGACAGGCTGACCAAGTCCGCTCATTTCATTCCAGTCAGGGTAGATTATAATTCGCAGCAATTGGCTAAGATCTACGTGAAGAAGATTATGAGACTGCATGGGGTACCACTATCCATCATTTCAGACAAAGGTACGCAATTTACTTCTATGTTCTGGGGAAAGTTACATGAAGAGTTGGGTACACAACTCACTTTTAGCACGGCCTTCCATCCTCAAACTGATGGTCGGTCGGAAAGGACGATCCAGGTATTGGAGGACATGCTGAGAGCATGTGTAATGGACTTCGGGGGTCATTGGGACCAGTTTCTACCATTGTATGAATTCTCGTACAATAATAGTTACCACTCCAATATTGACATGGCACCGTTCGAGGCATTGTATGGGACGAACCATAGATCACCGGTTGGCTAGTTTGAGGAAGGCGATGTAAAGCCTCTGGGCGTAGACTTAGTAAAGGAAGCGCAAGAAAAGGTAAGCGGCATTCAAACCAAGTTGTTGGCTGCTCAAAGCAGACAGAAGGAGTATGTAGACCGCAAGGTTCAAGACATAGACTTTCAGGCTGGTGAACATGTATTGTTGAAGGTGTCACCAATGAAAGGGGTTATGTAGTTTGGTAAGAAGGGCAAGCTTAGCCCTCGGTTCATCGGTCCATTTGAAGTTCTTGAAATTGTGGGGCCAGTGGCTTACAGGTTAGCACTGCTACCTAGTTTGTAAGGCATCCATATGATATTCCATGTATCCACGATTAAGCGATACCATGGGGATGGGGATTACATCATCAATTGGGATGAGGTACTTTTCGATTGATCTGCGTTATAAAGAGAAACCAGTTTTTATTCTTGATCGGGATGTTCGGAGGTTGAGAACAAAGGTGATTGACATGGTAAAGGTTCAGTGGAAGCATTATCCGGTTGAGGAAGCCACTTGGGAAACTGAGAAGGACATGTGGGACAAGTAACCTCAATTGTTTAAGGATTCAGGTACTACACTTCCCTCCTTTTATTTCTGTAACTTTGAGTTTGATCATTTAGGGATGAACGATGGGTAAAATGGTATATGTAGTAATGATCGGGTCCATCATTACGGGTAGTCCAATTGTTCTAAGTTTTAGAATTAGAAAACTCCGGGTTTAGGAGTTTGAAATTCTGGGCTAGGCTAGCCTTGGCCAGTTCTGGAGTGAGGTGGAGTCTAGGGAAATCCAGGTAAGGATTTTTCTATGTATTTTGTTTTTAGCTAATTTTCCACGTAGCCAAGACATAAAGGAGTCTGGGGGACTTTTCAGAATCGAGTTTGGGTAAGTAGAACTCTCAGAATCGCGTTTGATGTGAAAGGGTTATTTCGGGTCGTCCGAGAAAGAAGGTGTGTTATAAAATGGTCAAAACTAGGAAATTTCCAGACATTCTATCTGGTACGAGCGCGATGGTCATCTGTAGCGACCTCCGCTATAGTGGTGAAAAATATTGCTATAGCTATGGTCAAGGCGGTCAACACCCACTTAAGACCGTTCTAGCGGAAGTTATCCGCTATAGGGGAGCGGGGAGTTTTAAAGAGGGCCGAAGGTTTTTAATGCATAAACTTCCCCAAAATAGTTCAGTTTTCTACAATTCATTTAGGAGAAGAACTAGGGCAAATTTCCAGCGATTTTCCTCCTTTTTCCTTCGAATTTCTTCCTTATGGTAAGGTTTCTACTCCCCAATCTTTGTACTACATTTCCTATGTGATAGAATTGCTAGGAGGGAACTTGGAGAAAGGTTGGAATAACCTAGGAATGGTAGAATCCGGGGAGGGAAGGGGATTCCAAGCATGAATGTTCTTGGGCATCATTAAAAGTTTATTATTATGATCATAGGTTGTTAAATTCTCTATTTTTATCCGTAAAAATGATAGAAGTAGGTGATTTAATGGTGGAAAAGCCTAGTAAAAGGGTGGGATGATCATGGGTAGCCTGGGGTTTGAGGATTTGGTGTAATCCGGGTATTGTGCAAGCCTTGTGTGTTAATTGTACATACTTGTGTGTTATTTTAGACCAAGAACGAGAAAGGAATCTGGAACATGGGAAAGCTCAGGTTGAATAGAGCTTGGATCATTTCAAGGTAGGTTATGGCTTACGATTTCGGTGAATCTTTTATATTCTTGTACTCATATCTAAGTGTTTGTATGAATTGCATTGCTTAGGGGAGTTGTGTAGAATGTCTAAAGTTCTTGCTTTACAGTCTGTGATTAAAGGGTGTTTTCTTGTTGGTTTACAAGTTGTTTGATCATCTATTTGACTGTGAGTTGTTGACACTCGATTGGCTCGGGTACCACGCCTCGTACGGGTATAACAAAAGGTTAGCATGGGTACCATGCCTGGTACGGGTATATCAAATGGTTGGCACGGGTACCACGCTAGGTACGGGTTTACTTTTGTTGCATCATTGCATTTTTATTGTTGTGTTGCATTGATTGATATTGGTTCCTTGAATGGACTGGGAAGCTTATAGAAATGTGTTATTGGTTTGGTGGCCCTTGAGAGGCGCAAAAATTTTGTAGAACTGAAGTGTTGGTCTTGGTTTAAGCCGGGTTGTTCAATCAATATTGTGTTGTCTAGAGGGGATCCCAGGGTGCGTCCGGGCTAGATGGAAAGGTATAGTTATTGGTATAGGGTTGTGGCTTAGAGTATAGGTGGTGGATTCATGCGCGAACAAGCTAAGTTGAGACTGGTAGTCTAGATGTGTCTGTTGATATTGTTGCATGTTTTCCATACCTATTAATTGATATGGTCGTACTATTTATATACTGTTTATCTGAGAACTGGCTGATGATCCTATCAGTACATAGTGGTGGTGTACTGATACTGCACTTGCTTTTCTTTTGGTGAGTACAGGAAATCTTCCAGCGGCTGAGACTCGACCTCATCTTTAGCATCGATGATTTTTGACTTCAAGGGTGAGCTGTTTGATCAAGATACCTTGGGCTTATCTTTAGAGTTGCAGTCTACTTGTATCGAACTTGAAACTATTTCCATATTTTCTTTTGGGGTTGCATCCCCGTATTCCAGATATTGGTAGTGATGTTTTGTACAATGACTTTCAGTTCCTAGGAGGGATTTTTCGCAGGATATATATTAAAGCTTAAGTTTTTGCATTGTTTAATTGCTAGTTTATTTTCTATTTACTGGTTTTAGGCTGTTAGTCTAGGCAATAGGTTGAACTCTACTGGTTCGCTCATCCAGGGGTTGGGTTGGTGCCACTCACAATAGTCTAGGTCGTGACAGGTATGGTCATTATGAATTTGTTGTGATGTGTTTTGGTCTAACGAATGCTCCTGCAGCTTTTATGGATTTGATGAACCATGTGTTCAAGAAGTATTTGGATATGTTTTTGATTGTGTTCATTGATGATATCCTTATTTATTCTCGGAATAAGGAGGTGCATGCGGACCATTTGAGAGTTGTGTTGCAAACTCTTAAGGATCGGCAGTTATTTGCTAAGTTTAGCAAGTGTGAGTTCTGGATGCAGTCTGTTGCTTTTCTAGGTCATGTTGTGATTAAGGATGGTATTCGAGTTGATTCTCAAAAGATTGAGTCAGTAAAGAACTGGACCAGACCCACTTCCCCGTCTGATATTAGGAGCTTTTTGGGTTTGGCTGGTTACTACATGAGGTTTGTGGAAGGGTTTTCTTCCATTGCTGCCCCTTTTACCCGATTGACTCAGAAGAAGGTAAAATTTTAGTTGTCTGATTTGTGTGAGAAGAACTTTCAGGAATTAAAGACTAGATTGACCACAGCTCCGGTGTTTTCTCTACCCGAGGGCCTAGATGACTTTGTTGTGTATTGTGATGCTTCTAGGATTGGTTTGGGTTGTGTTTTGATGCAACATGGTAACGTGATTGCTTATGCCTCTGGACAGCTTAAGACTCATGAGAAGAACTACCCTACTCGTGATCTAGAGTTAGCAGGTGTGGTCTTTGCTTTGAAGATTTGGAGGCATTACTTGTATGGGGTACACGTGGATGTGTTCACCGATCATAAGAGTCTTCAGTATTTGTTCAGCCAGAAGGAATTGAATTTGCGACAAAGAAGATGGCTTGAGCTTCTTAAAGATTATGACATGAGTGTGCTTTACCATCCAGGTAAGGCCAATGTTATGGCGGATGCCCTTAGTAGATTATCTATGGGTAGTGTGTCTTCATTCGAAGACGGGAAAAAGGAATTGGTTAAGGAGGTTCATAAGCTAGCTCGATTGGGAGTTTGCCTTATGGACTTGACAGAAGGTGGTGTTATTGTCCAGAATGGTTCTGAATCATCCTTGGTTGCTGAAGTGAAGGCAATTCAAGACAGTGATCCTATTTTGCTTCACCTAAAGGGTGCAACCATCAACAAAGAGTTGAGGTTTTCTTCCAAGGGGGAGATGGTGTGCTTCGCTATCAGGGTCGATTATGTGTGCCAGATGTAGATGGGTTGCGACAGTAGATTTTGACTGAGGCTTATAGTTTGAGATATTCCATTCACCCCGGCGCCACCAAGATGTACCGTGATCTATGGGAAGTCTATTGGTGGAATAGTATGAAGAGGGACATAGCCGGTTTTGTGGCTAAGTGTCCCAACTGTCAGCATGTGAAGGTAGAGCACCAGCGATCGGATGGCATGATTCAGGATATTGACCTTCCTACATGGAAGTGGGAAGCGATCAATATGGACTTCAGTACAGGGCTTCCTCGTACTCAAAGGTAACATGATTCAATTTGGGTGATTGTCGACCAGATGACTAAATCATCCCATTTCCTGGCTGTTAAGACTACGGATTCAGCATACGATTATGCCAAACTCTACATCAGAAAGATAGTTTGATTTTATGGTTTTCCTTTGTCCATCATTTCAGATAGGGGTACTCATTTTACTTCTCAGTTTTGGAGATCATTTCAGAGAGGTCTTGGTACTCAGGTGAAGCTTAGCACATCTTTTCACCCTCAAATAGATGGCCAGGCAGAGCGTACCATTTAGACTTTGGAGGATATGTTGAGGGCTTGTGTGATTGATTTCAAAGAAAAATTGGGATGATCACTTGCCTCCTATCAAGTTTGCCTAAAACAACAACTTTCACTCTAGCATCCAGATGGCTCCGTATGAGGCACTTTATGGTTATAGATGTAGATCTCCTATTGGTTGGTTTGAGGTAGGTGAGGCAGCGTTGAATTGTCCAGATTCAGTTCATAAGACTATGGAGAAGGTTCAACTTATAAGGGAAAGATTGAAGACCGCTCAGAGTCGACAAAAATCATATGCAGATGTGAGGAGAAGAGAGTTAGAATTTAAAGTTGATGATTGGGTTTTTCTTAAAGTGTCACCCATGAAGGGTGTGATGATATTTGGCAAGAAAGGAAAGCTTACTCCCCCTTTTAGTGGTCCTTACCGGATTCTGAGGAGAGTTGGAAGCGTTTCTTATGAGCTGGATCTGCCACCAGAGTTAGAAGCAGTTCATCTAGTTTTCCATGTTTCCTTGTTGAAGAAGTGTATTGGTGATCCGACCTTGATTGTTCTTTTGTGAAGGATAGTCTTACCTATTAGGAGGTCCCCGTAGAAATCCTTGATCGTCAGGTCCGGAGGTTGAGAAACAGGGAAGTCGCCTCGGTGAAGGTTCTTTGGAGAAATCAGTTTGATGAGGGAGCTACTTGGGAAGCAGAAGAGGCCATGAAATCTAAGTACCCTCACCTCTTTCCTTCCGACCCCATTTCAGCTTGAGGTAATAGTTTCCTCCTTAGTATGTTCCTCCGATCATATTCCATAAGTTTCTCTCATGATCCTAGCATGCATCCATGTTTTACGAAGTTAGTTATATCATGTTTTCAAGTTGAAAGGTTTGATGTTTGGTTGGACTGCTATTTCTTTAATTTTCCTTTCTTAGTCTTCATTCGAGGACAAATGATCCCAAAGGGAAGATATTGTGATACCCCTGAATTCGATCGAGCTTTTAAACTTATGAAATCTAAAAATTCTGAAGTTTCCAGGGATGACAGGTCCAAACCACGGACCGTGGTTTGAAGCACGGTCGTGGAATGGATCCGTTGTTTAAGTCTGCCTGGCTCAGACTCTGGTCTGAGAACCACGAGTTGTTTCTATAGACCGTAGTTCATTTTACGGCCTGTCCTGTCAACTCGTGGTATCAGACCTGAGTACTGACTGATTCCCAGGGACCACGAGTCAAGATGACGGACCGTAGTTTGAATTATGGGTCCGACCTATTGACTCGTGGAACCTTATCAGAGACCATATCAGTTCCCAGAAATGATAACTCGAGTCTACGACTCGTGATCCATTATATGGGTGCATCCTGTTGACCTGTAGTTTGGCTTTTGTAGCTTGTTCGTTGGTCAGGAACGAAGGATGGAAACCATGAGCCGTGGTTTGTCCTACGGTTCATGGAATCCATCCATGGTCCCTGAAAGACAACTTTTTCCAGCTTTTTCCTAATTACGTCCCAAGGGTATTCTAGTCATTACCCACCCTTTAACTCCTAAATGATGTCATTTTGACTATTTCTAGAAGGGTTTTTACCCTCATTAGCCTAAGTCCGTTCTCATTACCTCATTCATCTCCCAAAAAGAAAAAGAACTATCTCAAGCTCAAGGTCTCAAGCTCCAAGTTCAAGTCTCCTAATATTCTCAATTTCAAGTGGGTTAGCTTCAATCAAGGTATGTGGGTATTCAACAATGGGTTACTTTCACCCTTGTGCCCAAAACCCCCAATCCTCAAATTGAATTATGAACTTATGAAATTAGAGTTTTGATCTAAATTGGAGAAAACTTATGAAATCAGTTTCTATACTTAAATTCATGGTTTCTTATTACTTAATTATGATTTAAGCTTGATTTCTCCATTGGTTTTAAAAGCCCAAGCATTAAAGTTGCTTTTTAGCATGATCCCATTGAATTGCATGTTTTCAAGAGAAATTTGACATGATTAGATATCATGACCTTTCTTGGGTTTATGAAATTGCATGCCTAGTTCTTCAAGTATTAAACAAGAAAAGGTAAAGTAGGATTTGAATTGCAGCCATGCTAAGTATTTAAATGTATGGATTTGGATTACATGGCATCAGATATGTCTTATTGCTTTCCAAATAGTTTTGACATCAGATATGTCATCAGTTATTATCAGTTTTGGCATCATGCCTTTATACCCTGGCAAGGTATATTGAGTCCTCTCGATGGGGGGTATACATCGGATTCCATATAGCTCACATGGTCTATGTCAGTTAGAGAACCTCCCTCAAAAAAATAGTTTATGCTTTAAAAATGTATTTGACTCTTATTCAGATTTCAGACTCTTTGTTTATGATCATGTTTTCAGCTTGTGGTATTTCATTGAGTCATTTGCATCCAGTTTTACCTTTAAAGTATGATTTCAATTGTTAAAGCATACTTAGCATGTTTTCGTCATGTTTATGCATATCCGCATACTCGGTACATTCCATAGTACTGATGCATATCTTGCGCTGCATCCTCTTTATGATGCAGATTAAGGTTCTACCCCTCAGGCACTTGGCTAGTCAATGCCAGCTTTCCAGCTTATCCAATTTGTGAGTCCTTATCCTGCGAGGGCCAGAGTTATAAGTTATCTTCCTTATGTCTTTTATGTTAGATTTCTGAGTTAGTTGGAGTTTTGTCCCATCAACTCATATTTTCATATTTAGAGGCTTCAAACATAGTTGGTTGTATTTACCAGATTTGGGTTCTTATAGGCCTCCTGATATTCAATTATGGATTTCCATTATCTCTTATTATGTTTTCACTTTTCTTTTATTATGGTTGAGTATGCTATGACCAAGGGTTAGTCTGGAGCACTTGTGTCTCGGATCCCGTGTTACGTTTAGGGGGTATCCTCGGGGCATGATAATAATAAATTAAGATACAAAATAGAATATCATATAACTTAGTAGCTTCAAAACATTCATAAGGGAGTTTCTCTTAACCGGCATTAAACCATGTCGAGTACCATAGAGTCCTATCTGGCCAAGGTTAGAACCATGTTTATAAAGATCCTGTCATAAGCCACAAAAGGCAACTTATGGTGGCTACGTAGCTTTGGACTTGGGATATCTAGAACCTTCATCGCTCGGTGCTAAATACAACTCCAAAAATATATATTATATTCTCACATACATGCGACATATCTAGATGTCAAAACTTTTTCATAATCATGTGTACAAACTTGGATCTTTATAATACTCACGAACTTCGCTTTAGGTAAATAGTTCATGAGTATTGATGGTATGTTGGGATGTCATGTCGTTCATAATGTATCATATATTGAAGGTTTGCATGGCACTAGTTCAATTTCATTATCTTATGCAATTTCATCAAAATAGAAACTAGGCATGCAATTTCTTAAATCAAGTCATGCATGCAAAATTGGGCTAGAGTTAGCCTTCAAATCATGATATAAGCAATCATTTGTAAAAACCCATGCAAAATCAAGTAATTTGAATTAGAAATCATAAGAGAATCACGAGAGAAAACAATTTATATAAAACCCATAAAATTGGATAAGAACCCTAACTTGAGAAATTCATAAATTTAATTTAATGACTTGGGGTTTGGGCATAAGGGTGAAATAAATCCCTTATTGAATACCCACATACCTGAATTTGAAGCTTTCTTAACCTAGAGCTTGGGAATGGAGGCTTGAAGATGGAACCTTAATCTTCGAGCTTGGGAGAATTGAGTTTATTTTCCTTTTTTGGAACTTGAATGAGAGAATGTTAGAAGACTTAGGCTAATTGGGCATACAAACCCTTCTAAAATTTCCCAAAATGACTTAACTTAGGAGTTAAAAGGGTGGGAAATTATAAAAATACCCCTGGAAAATAAGCTGGAAAAATCACTGAAGGACTTCGACTTCAGGTTCTACAGATGGAGTCTACAGCCCGTAGACTGAACCATGGACTGTAGTAAGGATTCGTGGTTTCTTGGCCAAGCTAACCAGCTCCAGGCCTGAGTTCTACGGGCAAGGTCTATGGCTCGTTGTTCGATCAATGGACAATAGAAACCTCCCATGGTTTCTGAGGAAAAGGATGAGCTTAAGTCTGATTTCCACGAAGGAAAATCAAGAATCGTGGTCCAATCTATGAATTGTGAAACCCGTTTGTGGTCTCAGACATTAGGAGGACTTCGGCAGGACAGATTCCATGAGTCTCTTCCATGGCTCATGGTTTAGTCCATGGGTCATGGTCTGGGCTTGTGATTCTTGGGAACTTTAATAAATTTTCAGAAATCCAATTTTAAAAGCTGGTTCAGATTCTAGGGTTTTACATGCAAAGACTGTTACCATTGCCATGCCGGGTGTATCCCCAATGTGTGGCAGGGTTTTGTTAGTCACACACTATCTAGGATCATTCTTTGTCTTCATGCTAGGAAGTGGATTTCACGTGGGTGTTTGACTTATCTAGCATATGTCCTGGATGTTAGAGCCGACACTTCATCTTTCGAGTTGGTCCCTGTGGTTAGGGAGTTCTTAGATGTATTTCCGACCGACCTGCCAAGCCTTCTACCTGAGCATGATATAGACTTTTCCATTGAGCTAGAGCTGGGTACCAGGCCCATTTCCATTACTCTGTATCATATGGCTCCAGCTGAGTTAAGATAGCTTAAGGTTTAACTTCAGGACTTATTAGCTAAGGGTTTCATTAGGCCGAGTATATCGCCTTGGGGTACTGCAATTCTATTTGTAAAAAATAAACACGGTTCGATACGGATGTGTATTGATTATTGACAGCTGAATAAGGTGATTATAAAGAACAGGTATCCGATGCCCCGTATAGATGAGTTGTTTGATCATCTCCAAGGTTTAGAAGTGTTCTCTAAGATAAATTTGAGGTCAGGATACAACCAATTAAGGATTAGGGCATAGGACATCCCTAAGACATCATTCAGGACACGTTATAGCAATTATGAGTTCTTGGTGATATCTTTTGGATTGACTAATTCCCTAGCAGATTTTATGTACTTGATTCACAGGGTGCTCAAATGTACTTGGACTCATTTGTGATAGTCTTCATTGATGACATATTGATATACTCATAGAGTGGAGAGAGGAGCACGAACAGTACTTGAGGTACTAGTTTTGACTTGGGTCATTAGTATTCCTAGTGCACGTGGTGTATAAGGATGGGATAGAGTGCACCCATGAAAGATTGCACCCATTCATGATTGGCCGAGACTGACTACTCCTACTCAGGTTTGCAGATTTGTTTAATTGGATAGATACTATCGGCAGTTCATTAAGGGATTTTCTTCCATAGAAGCACCTTTGACTAGGCTTACTAGGAAGGATGTTCCATTTCAATATTCTGATCAGTGCGAGGATAGTTTCTAGAGGCTTAAGGCCTTATTGACTTCAGCTCTAGTGTTAACATTGCAGGGTCAGGGCTTCTTAGTGTATTGTGATGCTTCATCTATTGGACTTGGTTTGTGTTGATGCAGCAGGGTCATGTGATAGCTTATGCATTGAGGCAGCTAAAGGATCATGAGCGTAACTACCCCACGTATTACTTGGAGTTGGCAACGGTAGTCTTCGTGCTCAAGATCTAGAGGCACTATGTATATGGAGTTCACTGTGAGTTTTACACTGACCACTATAGTCTTTAGTATATCATGAGTTAGCGAGAGCTGAACTTTAGGTAGTAGAGCTGGGTTTAGTTACTGAAGAACTATGACTTTACTATTTTGTACCATCTAGGAAAGTCAAATGTGGTAGAGGATCTCTTGAGCCAAAAGGAAGTAAATATGGCAGTTTGGCTTCTCTTTTAGTTTCAAAGTGACCCTTGGCCTTGGACATCCAGTCCTTGGCTAATCGTTTGGTTAGACTTGAATTGTTAAATCCCAATAGAGTTTTTTCTAGTGTTGAGATCCATTCTACTTTGATGGATCATATTCAGCAGCATTAGTTTGAGTATCAGCGATTGTGTGATATTCATGATCAAGTTATACAGGGTGAGGCCAACAGAGCTACTTTAGATTCTGATGCTGTTATGAGATTTGATGGTCGTGTTTGTGTTCTGATACTTTAGTTGATTCTTTGTGAGGCTCATTAGTCAAGATATTCCATCCATCGAGGCACAGCTAAGATGTATAGAGATTTGAGGTAACTTTACTGGTGGAGTGGTATAAAGAGGGACATAGTGGAATTTGTATCTCAGTGCTTGAACGTCCAGCAAGATAAGTTCAAGCACATGAGACCTGGTGGATTGATGCAGACACTTCCTATTCCTGAGTGGAAGTGGGAAGAGATCATTATAGACTTCATTACATGGTTTGCATGCACTTTGCGAGGGTTTGACTCTATTTGGGTTATTGTTGATAGACTAACTAAGTATGCACACTTCTTGCCGGTTCATTCTTCCTATAGTGTAGAGAGGTTGGCTTAGATTTATCTCCGTGAGGTTGTTTATTTGTATGGGGTTCAAACTTTTATAATTTTAGAGTGCATTACTCAGTTTACATCTCAGTTTTCGAGGACTATTCAGTGAGAGATGGGTACAGAGGTTCAGCTCAGTACTGTATTCCATCCTAAAAAAGATGGCCAGTCCATTGATGGAACGGGGGATCGCACCTTCAGCGAAGAAATAAGGTGACCAACTAGAAGTTTTTGAAATCCCAATAATATTCGAGAGGACTATCCAGGTCCTGAAGGACATGTTATGGGCCTGTGTTCTTGAATTTGAAGGTTCGTGGGATTAGTATGTTCCTTTGGTGGATTTTGCTTATAATAATAGTTATCACTCGAGTATTGGCATGACGCCTTTTAAGGCATTGTATGGTAGGCATTGTAGATCGCTAGTGGGTTGGTTTGATGGTTTGGAGTCCAGGCTTCAAAGTACAAACTAACTTTGTGATTCCTTAGATAGAGTCTGGGTGATTCAGGACAGACTTTAGGCAATCCAAAGTAGGAAGAAGAGCTACCCATATCATAGACTTTATGCCTTAGAGTTTAGTGTTGGTGATCTGGTGTTTCTTCGAGTGTTACCCATGAAAGGTATGATGAGATTTTGCAGGTGGGGCAAGCTTAGCCGTAGGTATATTAGCCTATTTGAGGTTCTTTAGAGGGTTGGTAGTGTTGCTTATCTGTTAGCTTTACCTTCCATGTTCTCAGCTATGCACACAGTCTTATACATATCTATGTTGAGGCATTATATTTTTGATGAGTCACATGTGCTGCAGTGGGACTCGATGCAGTTGTCTGAGAGTTTGGCTTTTGTTGGGGAGCTGGTAGCCATTCTAGCCATAGATGTCAGAAGATTGAGGTCTAGAGACATTCCTGTGGTTAAGGTTCAGTGGATATATCATCTAGTCGAGAAGGCTACCTAGGAGACCGAGAATGATATATAGGCTGAGCCTTCAGGTACTCCCTTTTCTTGACTTTCGAGGATAAAAGTCCTTTTTAGTAGTGGATGATGTAATGACCCTTCAATTCATTCATGCATTTTTGCTTTCTTACTATTAGAGCTTGCATGTAGTGGCCCCAAGTCATGTATGTCTTGCTGGGATTGGTGGTTCGATGCCCAGGCCATTCGTTAGGTCGTTATGACCATATCTCTATTTTATAGCTTTAACTTAGGAAATTATTGACTTTAGTCAACATTCTTAGCAAACATGGTTGGAATTGGATTCTGACATTTCTGTTAGCTCCAGAGCGTGGACTTTGGTCTAGTTGGACTCTTGGTCGGTGCCTGGGAGCTTTGGTATGGTTTTATCTCACTTTTTGAGATATTAGGCCAGTTGGAGTTTTTTGGTTGACTTTAGTAAATATTATAAGAAGACAACTTTGGATGGGAACTCCGTCAGTGTTGTTAGCTCTGGAATGTTGACTTTAGGCTAGAGGGACCCTTGTTTCAGATCCCGAGGCGTGAGTCCCACTTTTCTTTGAAATGAACTCTGCTAGGAGTTTCATTAGTTCCACTGAGTTCAGAATGTCTTTTCTGATAGGGTAACATCTTTGGTTTATCTGCGAGGTTCAAGATGTTCCCCGAGTGTGTGATCAGAGTGGTTTTGTGTTGTGTTGCAACTTGTAGCTACTATTTATTGTACAGGAGTGTAGCGCTGCCTTGGCCGCACCTGCACAGATGCACCTGCATGCTGGGTGTCACACTTGCAATTCCTGGTGGCTTCAGTAGGGGGAGTGCCTGCTCTCTCTCACCTAATGTGGTGGTGCAGCCCTTGCAGCGCCTTTGACCGTGCCTGCACCTAGCGCTGGTAGTTTAAAAAGGGCCTTCTTCTTTATTTGTTTTAAGCCTTTAAAACATTTCCTTCATTTCTCTCTAGAGCTTTGAGCTCAATTCCTGTTTGGGAGCTTCATAGAGTGCTGGGTTGATATAATTATTGCCCGTGATTGTTTTTTGGTCTTCAATTGTATGTTCGCTCTCTTTAATTTCGTAATTTCTTCTTTTAATTCCTAAGTTATTCTTGGGACTAGGGTCTGTTCTAGGCCCTTCCTTTGCCTGTTTTTCACTCAATTTTCAAGCATGTGCTCCCGGTAGGAACTCGTGATAGCTGTCATTTTAGGTTTCGGGTCGCGAGGCCAAGGGCCTGCTTTTGACTTGGATTTTGACCTAGCTAAATTATTAGCATTATGGGCATCCTTAGCTTTGTATTGACGAGTAGAATATGTTCTTGATAGTTTGATTGCTATTCAACGCTTCTTAGAGTAGTTTGGGCTCAGGCGATGACTTTATAACAGCTATTCGTCGGATGCCATGTAGGTTGTGGATTACCCACCATAGACTTTGCTTATATAGGATATAATTGTACTATTTAGCATCTTCGGGTTGTGATTACTAAGTCGGCACCCTAGACCTTGTTCGCTTTCTTTCTATCCGCCGTTACTTCATTTGCTTTAGTATTTGAGCTGGTTTTGTAGTATTACCCTTGCGGCCCCGTGTTGCCTTTATATATGCCTCTAGACCATAGTTTAGTGGGGAATTTGGGTAATGTCCATGAGTCTCGGACATTGATTCACAATTATGATCTTGTTATCTATGATATAGAGCAGATTGAGCCTATATAGGTGATAAGTCGGTAATCTACCAACTTATTGAACATATACTCATGAATATTGCTATGTTTTGAATCGATTTAGAGGTTCTTATGGTCTTTATTGATGTCTATGTAGGTAGGTACTTTGGATAGAAAAGGAAAGACAAGGATATGGACCCAAAAAGATCCAAAAAGGAGCTAAGTGTGAAGAGTTGAGAAAAGCTGAAGAATCTACCAGGAGGTGCGGTGGTTGTGCGACACGCCCAAGCCGAGGTACGGTTCGCACCTCCTCCGCATGAAGCTACAAAGATGACTGAATATTCTTCTAAGGAGTGCGGTCGTCATGCGATGCGCACATCCCGTGGTGCAAAACGCACCACCTTCGCACAAGGCTTACCTATGCGGCTGAAGTCAATGGTCAATCTGAAGCAGGTGTGTGATGCGCACACTGCGATGTGCAAACCACACGTCGCACACCACCCGGAGGGCAATTTTGTCTTAATTTATGTGATGATTTGGGAACATATAAAATGCAATTTTAGGGTTATTTTGTATATACAATTTTTACAGAGAATTTCAGAGAGAAAACTTGGAGATAATTTTGGCTCGTAAACATTTTCTCCATCTCCATTGATAGAGCGTTTTCAATCCAATCTTTTGGTTAACGAATTGTGTGCCTAATTTGACTCTAGAACTTGAGAATCGACTATAATGGATGGGAATTTGATTTACCCAGCTGGTATATCTTCTCCCCCTTCTATGAGTGGCTAATTTCTCTTGTCTAAGGGTGTATTGATGATGGGTGCTTAGCTAATGGGTGTGGATGTTGTTAATTCACTTTTATAATTGCTTATCTGATATGGGTCTAGTAATTTCACCTTGTTTTAATCTAAAATTTATGGTTGCAAACATGAATTTACCTTACCTGGCTATCTAATTGCTCGAGAGAGAATTTTGTAGTTGTGGATGTGAAATTGCTAGTGGTTACTAGGGAATCCACTTAGATTGGAGACTAGACATAACTCCAATTGCAGAATATTCCATTTAAGAGTCCGAGCTAGAGATAGGATGTCCTCACCAAGCAAATATTGGTTGGATATTTAGCACACTGAATGATGTTCTAACCAAAATCATCGGATATATGGATGTTGATTGAGAGAAAACATTCCACACCCATAACCAACGCTACCCGTGTCAATAGGTGAACATTTAAGTGAATTAGAGATTACCTTATCTTATAGTGAATGCCCCATCGGAAATGCACCCCTAGTCATCTAGTTCTTATTGGTACACCCATCTTGATCTTATAGCTTTTTATTGAATTGAGTTAGTAGTGACAACTTTCCCAATTCACCCTATTTTATTGCTTTGATTTTGTTGAACAACTACTCTCACTTTGAAATCGCTTCGCACAATCTCTCACTAGCTAAATCAGGTCCCTTAGATCCAACCCCGACATCCGTTTGGAGTTTATAAATTTTTGTTTGACTATGTGATTGTCTTGACCTCCTAGTGGGAGAGAACGATTTGGGCTTTTATAAAAAATGGCACCATTGCCGGGGACTTGAGTATTAGCTAGATTTTGATTGTTGTTGTGAAGTCAACTTGAGAGTATTTGTTTTCTTTTAATTTTTGTTGTTTGTGTATTGATTGAGCAGGCCAGCAATGCACGAAGCCGATGACAATGAATGCATTGGAGGCTTCAACAATGCCAACGTTGCTAAGCCTATGATGCACAGAGGTGTAGGTGCAATCCGCCTACCCCCCACGGTGGGAAAGGTTGTCTTCCACGTGACAAGCACCATGCTCCACCTGATTCAGATGAAGGGATTATTTGGTGGACCTGCCCATGAAGATGCCAACTGGCATATTCGAAATTTTGTGGAGATTAGCCAACCATACATTAGCCACAATATCTCCCAAGAGTCCATCTGATTGCGCCTATTCCCTTTCTCTTTGACGGGGGAAGCCACGGCATGGTTGGAAGAAATTTTGGATGGATCCATGACATCTTGGGCTGAGTTGGTTGAAGCGTTCATCTCAAGGTTTTTTACTCTGTCTCGCATGATGAAACTCTGAGACAAGATCACCAACTTCAAGCAACTTTTGGACGAGCTCTTACATGAGGCTTGGTTGCGCTTCAAGAAGAAGCTTATTTTATGCCCGAACCATGAGCTATCGGACAATGTGTTGCTGCAAAGCTTCTACCGGTCATTGAATTCCGTGAACAAAACAATGGCTAATAGCCTTGGAGGTGGTATTTTTATGGACATGACATTTCCAGTTGCCTCGGCTTTCTTAGAACGGATGACGAAAACACATCAAGCTTGGTATACCCGGGAGGCAGATGTAACAACCTCAGGAGTAACTTCCTTCATCTTGGCTGATGAAATTAGAAAGAGGGAAAGAATTCTAGATGAAACAATGGCTAAGATGAAGACCTAAATCGATCTCTGGGCAAAGCATGTGATTAGTACTAAGGGGGTGAGTGTGGTAAACACCCTAGAAATAAGAGCCAGCGATAAAGAGCTTATGATGGTAGTTGAGGGGAAGTTGTGTTTTGTGTCAGAGGGTTCTCATCCCAAGTATTATCGCCCAAAGGAAGAGAATCAAGGTTGGAAATGAGATGATCGGGACAGGTATGATGAGCGATATGACCATCGAGGTGCTTATGCAACCCCAAGCAAATCGGATTCCCTCTACCAGCCAACCATAAGTAACCCCAAGCATTCACAGTTAGAGAATATTTTGTCCTTGGTGCTGAAAAAAGTTGATACAACACACACCGGAGTCCATGAGCTCAAAAGCTAAGTCTCTATGTTGCATAGAACTGTGAGCTCTCATTCAACCTCCATCAAGCAACTTGAAGCCCAAATTGATTATCTTTTCGTTCAAATGACTCCAGGGGAGAGGACACCACTGCTCATCATGGCCATTGTTACTAGGAGTGTCCGAACAACCGGTGAGATAAGAGAGCCCATTACAAAACTGGTAGCACAACCAAAAGAGCCGACAGTTGAAATGAGCAAGAAACTAAGATATGACGAGGTGATGCATGAGAATTTAATTGACACTCCAGAGGTAAGGAAAGAACTTGAAGCATCGAGTACCCCGAGAGATGTTGGAAGTGATAAGGATAAGGAAGAGGTCAAGACCCCTCCCCAACAGATCACTGATGACAAAGTGGAACCTACTCTTGTACAAAGCATTCCGACCACAACACCCAAAGGACCCCCTCCGTATCCTCATAGGCTAAATAAGAAGAAGGAAGAGCAAAAATTTAGCAAGTTTGTTGATATGTTCAGCAAGCTGTCAATAAATATTCCTTTGGTGAAAGTTCTAATGCAGATGCCCGGGTACTCAAAATTTATGAAAGAGCTACTTAAGAAGAAGAGGGTGGTTGAAGTGGGCATGGTTGAGATTTCACACAGTTGTAGCATAGTGATGACTAGCCATATGGCTACAAAGAGAGATGTCCCAGTAGCGTTCACTATACCATGTATGATTGGTTTATTTGTATTCCTAAGAGCCTTGTGTGACTTGGGGGAAAGCATCAACTTGATTCCCCTTGTGATATTTCATAATCTAGGACTGGGAACCCCCAACCCACTTCTATGCGTCTACTTATGGCCGATAGGTCTATTAAGTTCCATGTGGGAATCTTGTTTGACGTATTGGTGAAAGTGGAAAAACATATTCTTCCTGCAGATTTTGTTATCTTGGAATGTAAGGTTGATGTAGAGGTGCCCATTATCTTGGGACGACCATTGTTAGCCACCGGGCGGGTTCTTGTTAATGTCGAACTCGGAGAACTCAAATTCTGAGTAGGGGATAAGGCAGTGACCTTCAATATTTGCCATCCTACTAGGCTTTCGGATGATTTGAGAGTCATATCGGTGATAGAATTTTAGGAAAAAGGGGATGATATCCTTGAAGAGTGTGAAGCGTGCAAGACGCCTATATTTGATTCATTGCAAGGTGAACATCTTGATGGCATCTCTAATGTGTCGACGAAGTAATTTCCCTTATTAGAATGGGATCACGCCAACTGGATTAGCATGCCTTCCGACAATGATTGAGATTTGGAGGTACCTTTGTTGAGCTGTGACATTAAACCAAGCGCTTCTTGGGAGGCAACCCAAGCTTTTTTTCCTTACGTATTTTCTTTTTATTTTCTGATTTTATATTGTATGTTGTTTTTGTTAGCCTTGTAGTTGGAATGGAAGCAATGGTCAGATAATGTGAGGCTCTGTGTGATCGCACCATAGAGGGTGCGCATCGCACATTAGAATGCATGAGCTTAACAGAATACCTGGCAATTCAGGCCATACCATGTGCGATTGGTGTGCGATCGCATGACCAGTTGTGCGCGTAAAATACTCATTTCGCACTGCGTTCCAAAAAACTGGCAGTTTCCCCCCAGAAAATTTCCCATCATGCATTTTGAGTGTAGACCGCACAATCTTGAGTGTGTGTCACACATTGGTCTCACCAGCAGCAAATAGAGTCATCAACCTTGACCAATTTTAGTATGCGATGGAAGTGCGGCCGCATCACCTGAAGTGCATTTCGCACCTCAGTCCAGAGAGTTTACCTTCTCTTCTAGCTTTCATAATTGGGTACACTGTTCAGTTTCGGTTGGGGGTGCTTTTATCTCCTTGTTCATAGTAGTGTAGAAATAAACTTGCCTTGTTCATAGTAGTGTAGAAATAAACTCCGAGGGTTTTCTTAATACTACGGTTTTTTCCCAAGGAGCAAAAGTTTTGATTATTTTCTTTTTATTTTCTCTTGTTTTTGTGTGTCAAACAGGTTTTGTGTTTCCCTGTGATAGATTGAGAGGCGACTTTATTAAGGGAAAATGCCAAGTTTTAGTTTAGAATTGATTCCGTAAGTGCTTGTCTTAAAATGGGCCCACCAAAAAATTCTCTTGGTAAATTGTTTTTGAAAAGGAAAGGAAGAAGGGAAATGAATTTTTTGAGGAAAAGTGTTCTCTTGTCATGACTTGCACACTCTCGCTTTGGCTTGATTGACTCACAAACGATTGTGTAATGAACTCGGAATAGCTTGTCAAAAGTCATTTGCCCCAATTGATTGTGGGACTAATGAATGAAGTCTTGTGGCATGATGTCTTGTGCGGTGAGGCTTTACCTTGATTCTTGTGTATAAGTGTCGTCTAGAACTTTCCCCGAATGTGATTCAAGGCGAAATTCTAGGTGTAACCAAGCTTGGAAAATTACCTTAGGCCCTTTTTGATACCCACTTTACTCAAATGACCTCCCAATGACATAAAACCCTAGTGAACCCCTTTGAGCTTGTGACCATTCTGTGAAACCTTTTTAATACCTTGACCTTTTTGGAACCTCTATCTTGGCACCCATCCTCCCCGATTGCTTGAAAATGAAATATAGGCTAAAAGCCTAAGTTTAGGGGGGGGGGGAAGATAACGTAGGAAAATGCCTAAGTTTGGGGGGGTGCATGTGATCAAATGAGGAGAAGAAAAGAAATGCACTTCAAGTGCAAGGTAGCACCTTGATTCGAGAATTGAAAATTGCTCCAAAAGATTAACCCAATGAGTAAATTGAAAAGCAAAAATAGGTGCTACCAAGTGAAGGTGGTATAAGGTGTGAATGATCATGAGGTAAAAAGGAGAAATCTTGGGTTGTGTGAGGGATAAATAAGGTGAAGTTGAAATTGAAAAATGTGAGCGGTGTTTGAAATGAAAACAAAGAGCATTAGGGAGGTGTAGTCACTTGAACCAAATGATATCCTCACTTTAGCCCTAACCAACATCGTAACCCGCAAGCACTACTAAATAAAATAGCAAAACCCACCACAAATTCGTGGTCGGTAATTACCGACCGAAAGTGGTGGGTTTTTGTGATTTTTTTTTTTAAAACTACAAAACCGACCAAATATGGTCGGTTTTCTTAAAAGAAAAAAGCAGGAAAAATATTTTTCGACAATAAATGGTCGGAATATTTCCCGGCAAAAAAATTATTGAAAAATCCGACCTCATTTGGTCGGTTTTTTGAAAAAAAAACTAAAAAATATATAATATATATTATTTTAAAATTCATAATATAAATATAAATATAATTTTATTATATAATATGTAATAAATATTATTATTATTAACAAAATCGTCCAATTGTGGACGATTTTAATAATATATAATTTTATTATTAAAAATACCGTCCACCTTTGGACGGTTTTATCTCCATTAAAAAAAACTTTAATTAAAAAAACCCACCACTTTTGATTGGTTTGTTCTTATTTATTTTGATAAAACCCACCACTTTAGGTCGGTTTTGGTAAAAAAAATATATATCTAAAATTATTTTTTATATATATTATTATTTATTAACATAACAATAATATTAAATACGTTGTATTACATACATATATAATTTTTGAGTAATTTAATTAATCAAGTCCTATATATTAATGATTCGTCGTCTTGAGTATATGTCTCATCTAGTAATGTACGTATTCAAAAGCTAATTAACCGATCAATAATGATACAAGTAGTATGGAATAATATGTTGTATTACGTACATATATATGAGGTAATATATATACGATCGTTGAGAAATGTAATTAACCAAGTCCTATAGATATTAATGCTCTGTCGTCTTGAATATATATATATATATATATGTCTCATCTAGCTCGATGTATGTATGTGTCACGACCTAACCCGTCGTGAGTGGCACCCACCCAACCCCCGGATGAGCGAACCAATAGAGTTCCACCATTGCCTAGACTATCAGCCTAAAACCAACAAACATCAAAGTAAACTAACAATGAAAATAAGATCAACTACTCAAAATACTTATCATAATTAATAATTTGCGGAGAATCCCACCTAGGAACTGAAAGTCATTGTACCAAACATCAATAAAAAATCTAGAGTATGGGGATGCAACGCCAAGCAAAATAAGAAATAGTTTTTAAGTCCGAACAAATGGACTAAAACTCTAATGATAATCCCAAGGTAGCTCGAATCGACAACTCACCCTTGAAGATCGGAAACGACGGTGCTAAATCTAAGGTCTCATCTCAGCCGCTGGAAAATTTCCTGTAATAACCAATGGAAAGACAAGTGCAGTATCACTACACCACCACTGTGTACTGGTAGGATCATCAGCCAGTATTGAAGAAAAAATTATATAAATATTACGCAAAATCCAGTAACAAGTATGGAAAACATGCAACGAATATCACAGGCATCTCTAGACTACAGGTCTCTACCTAGCTTGTTACCGCATGAATCCATCTCTTACAGTTCTATTCCATCAACAAGAAAAACCATAACCACACCTTACCATCTAGCCCATACCTACTCTGGAATCCCCTCTTAGACAATACCACAAGTAGTGATTTACCCGGCCTAAACCAAGACCAACTCAACAGTCATACAACAGTTCCTGGCCACTCAAGGACCACCAATCAATAGCACTTTTCAATAACAACCCGGTCCACTCACGAAATCATTACCAAGTATTACATCCAGTAAAACAATCCGCTCCACTCACAGAACCAATATCAAGTATCACATTCAGTAAAATAACCTAGTCCTCTCACGGAACCAATATCAACTAATGCAATACAATATTCAATGAAACAATGCAAGATGCAATAAAGTAAACCCGTACCAGGTGTGGTACCCGTGCCAACCAAATGTTATACCCGTAACAGGCATGGTACCCGTGCCAACCATGTGTTATACCTGTACCAGGTGTGGTACCCGAGCCAATCGAATGTCAACAACAACAGTCAATAGATGAATGCACACCCCTTGTAAAGCCAACAAGTAAAAACCATTCAAACATAGACTGTAAACCGAACTTAGACATTCCACACAATTCTCTTAAGCAATGTAATGCACACAATTACTTAGACAACGAGTACAATGAATATACACATTCGCAGAAATATGAAAGACATCGCCTACCTCGAAATGCTCCCCAGCTCTATAGAACTCGAGCTTTCCCGTGTACCAGATTCCTCTCGCGTTGTTGGTCTAAAAATTACACATAATACATGCAATTAACATAAAGTCCTGTACATTACCCGGATTATACCAAATCCCCAAACCCCAGGCCACCCATGATCATTCCACCCTTTTTCCCGGGCTTTCCGCCATTAATTCTCCTAGTCTTATCATTTTTTACGGACAAAATAGAAAATTAAACAGCGTATGATCATTTTAACGTACTTAAATCAACACCCAAGAATATACATGTTTGGAACCCCCTTCTTCCCCAAATTTCATCATCCCGAGGTCATTCCAACCTTTCCCCAATTTCCCTCCTAGCAATTCTACCGCATAGGAAACGTATTACAAAGTGTAGGGAATGAAAACCTTACCTTAGGAATGATTTTTTTTGGCGGAGGAATGAAGAAAATTGCCTGAAATTTGCCCAGCCCTTCTCCAAAACAAACTTGTGAAAACTTAATGTTTTGAGAGCTATTTTTGCATTAAAAACTCGTCGGCCTGCTATAGCGGTCCCTGCTTCGCTATAGCGGTCATCTACAACAATAGTGGTCTTAAGTGAGTTGACCGCCCCTTGACCGCCACTATAGCGATAATTTCCACCTCTATAGAAGTGACCGCTATCGCGCGTGAGAGCGCTCATCACGGACAGAATGTCCGGAAATCTGCCAGTTTTGGCCATTTCACAACACACTTGGTTTTCCCGATGCCTGCAACAACCCCTTCATGTCAAATGCAATTTCGGGAGTTCTACTAACCCAAAAGTGATTCTGAAAAGTCCCCTGGACTCCTTTATGTCTTGGCTACGCAAAAAAGTATCTTAATCCAAGACACCTAATTCCATTTTTACCCGGATTTCCCTAGACTCTACCTCGCTCCAAAACCGGCCGAGGCTAGCCTAGCACAGAATTTCAAACTCCCAAACTCGGAGTTTTCTTACTCTAAAACTTGGCACGATTGGTCTACCCATAATAACAGACCCGGTCGTTACAAAATATACCAATTTACCCATTGTTCATCCCCGAACGATCAAACCCAAAATTACGGAAATAAATGGAAGGAAGTGTAGTACCTGAATCCTCAAATAGTTGAGGGTACTTTTCCCGCATGTCCTTCTCGGTTTCCCAAGTGGCTTCCTCAACCGGATAATGCTTCCACTGAACCTTCACCATGTCAATCACCTTTGTCCTCAATCTCTGGACATCCCGAGCAAGCATCACAACTGGTTTCTCCTCATAACGAAGATCTTTATCAAAAAGTACTCCATCCCACTTGATGATGTAGTCCCTATCCCTATGGTATCACTTGAGCATGGATACATGGAATACCGGATGGACGCCCGACAAACTCGGTGGCAGTGCTAACTTGTAAGTCAGTTGCCCCACAATCTCTAGGACCTCAAATGGACCGATAAATCGAGGGCTAAGCTTGCCCTTCTTACCAAACCGCATAACCCCTTTCATTGGTGACACTTTCAGCAATACTTGTTCACCAACCTAAAAGTCTATGTCTCGGACCTTACGATCTGCATACTCCTTCTGCCTGCTTTGAGCAGCCAACAACTTGGTATGTATGCCCCTTACTTTTTCCTGCGCTTCCTTCACTAAGAGTACGCCCGGAGGCTGCACATCACCTTCCTCAATCCACCCAACTGGTGATCTACAGTTTCTCCCATATAGAGCCTCAAATGGTGCCATATCGATACTGGAGTGGTAGCTGTTGTTGTACGAGAATTCGCACTATGGTAGAAATTAGTCCCAATGACCACCGAAGTCCATTACATATGCTCTCAGCATAACCTTTTAATACATGAATCGTCCTCTCCGAGTGACATCAATATGAGGATGGAAGGTTGTGCTAAAGGTGAGTTGTGTACCCAACTCTTCATGTAACTTGCCCTAGAACTTAGAAGTAAATTGCGTACCCCTGTCTGAAATGATGGACAGTGGTACCCCATGTAGTCTTAGAATCTCTTTCACGTAGATCTTGGCCAACTGCTGCGAATTGTAATCTACCGTGACCGGAATGAAAAGAGCGGACTTGGTCAGCCTGTCAACAATGACCCAAATTGAGTCATACTTCCCCAATGTCTTGGGAAGACCCACCACAAAATCCATGGCTATCCTCTCCCACTTCCACTCTGGAATTGGCATCCTCTGAAGTAGTCCTGCAGGTCTCTGATGTTCATATTTTACCTGCTGGAAATTCTGACACTTGGACACAAAATCAACTATGTCCCTTTTCATCCTGGGCCACCAGTAACGCTACCTCAAGTTCCTGTACATTTTGGTTACACCCGGATAGATCGAGTACCGTGAACCATGAGCTTCTGTAAGAATTTTTAGAATCATATCATCAACCCGAGAAACACAAATCCTCTCCCTGAAATGCAATACACCACCAGAGTCTAACATGGCATCACTGGACTCCCCTAATATCACTTTAGTTCGCAACTTTCCCAGTTTCGGATCCTAAAACTATTTTGCCTTTATTTCCTCTATGAACGTGGCCTTGACCTTAATGCTGGCCAACAACCCACCTTTATCTGAAACACAAAAGTGCATGAACTTGGCCTCCAAATCTTGAATCTCCTTAGCCAATGGTCATCTGGACGCCCCCAAACAAGCCAAGCTACCCATGCTAACAGTTTACAAGCTCAATGCGTCTGCCACAACATTAGCCTTACCCGGATGGTACTGAATTGTCACATCATAATCCTTCAATAACTCCATCCATCTCCTCTGCCTCAGATTCAAATCCTTCTGAGTGAAAATGTGCTGCAGACTGCGATGATCTATGAATACCTCACACTTGACACCATGAAGATAGTGTCTCCACATTTTCAATGCAAAAACCACCGCTACCAACTCTTAATCATGAGTCGGGTAATTCCTCTCATGCACCTTCAACTAACTGGATGCATAGGCTATCACATTCTTGTCCTGTATCAACACAGCACCCAAACTAGAATGTGAAGCATCACAGTAAACAACAAAGTCTTTACCTTCAATCGGCAAGGACAATATAGGAGCCGTGGTCAAAAGTGTCTTGAGCTTTTGGAAGCTCTCCTCGCACTTGTCGGACCATACAAATGGTACCTCCTTCTATGTCAGCCTGGTCAGGTGAGTAGCAATAGAAGCAAAGTTCTTCACAAACCTCCGGTAGTACCCAAATAGCCCAACAAAACTTCTCACCTCTATCATAGAGCTAGGCCAAACCCACCTCTTAACTGCCTCAATTTTCTGTGGATCCACCATCACCCCCTTTTCTGACACCACATGCCCCAAAAATGCCACAGAAGTCAACCAAAACTCACACTTAGTGAATTTTGCATAAAGCTTTTGGTGCCTCAAGATGTCCAGCACAATGCAAAGATGATTAGCATGCTCCTTCCTACTCTTAGAGTAGATCAAAATATCGTCAATGAACACGATAACAAAAGAATCCAAGTACGACTTAAACACCCCATTCATCAAACTCATGAATGTTGCCGACGCATTGGTCAAACCAAACGACATTACTAGACCCGAAGTTTTCTAACTCTAAAACTTGGCACGATTGGTCTACCTGTAATGACAGACCCGGTCGTTACAGTACGTATATATTAAGTATTGATCAAAATTATACCAATCGATAATCCATATCCAAGTAGTATGAAATACGTACGTTGTATTATGTATACATGAGTTAATATACGATCATTGAGAAATGTAATTAACCAATAGTCCTATATATATATTATAATATAATAGTCAATCGTCTTGAATATACATATGTTCATCTAGTGTATACGTATATATATATAGTAAGTATTCAAAAGCTAATTAACCGATCGATATTCCATATGCAAGTACGTAGTATGGAATACGTTGTATATTATGTACATATGAGTTAATATACAATCATTGAGAAAATGTAATATACATAACCAAGTTATCCTATATATTATAATGATCTGTCATCTTGAATATATGTCTCGCCTAGTGATGTACGTATATATACATATATATATATATATATATATATATATATATATATATATATAGTACATATATTCAAAAGCTAATTAACTAATCGATAATCCATCCAAGTAGTGGAATACCATTGTATTACGTTCTCACGATGTAATATACGATCGTTGAGTAATGTAAATATATAACCAATAGTCCTATATAGTACTAATAGTGATATGTCATCTTGAATATATATGCTTTTCTCTAGAGATATTGTACGTATATATATAGTACATTTTCAAAAGCTAATTAACCGATCAATAATCCATTCAAGTATATATTGAATACATTGTATTACGTACACATATGAGGTAATATACGATTGTTGAGTAATATAATTAATCAAGTCCATCCTATTTATTAATGGTCCGTCGTCTTGAAAATATGTGTCTCGTCTTTAGTGATGTACGTATATATATAATACATATTCAAAATTAAAGCTAATTAACTAATCGATAATCCATCCAAGTAGTGGAATACATTGTATAGTAACATACTCGTTGAGTAATGTAACGAACCAATAATGTATCCAAGTTTATGAAATACGTTGATGATTAAATAATTTTTATTAATTATTTTTAATTTTTTTAAAAAAAACCGACCTCAAGTGGTCAGTTTTATCAAAAAATACTTTTTTTAAAATTTATTTTTTAGTAAAACCGACCACAGAATTTTATTTTTTTTAATTTCATTTTACTAAAAACCCTCACCCTCACACATCACACACCCTCACATCTCTCTCTCTCTCTCTCTCCTCGACACCCTCACACCAAAAAATCCCTCTGCCGCCCCTCCCTCCGCCACCCCTCCCTCCGGCGCCCCTCCCTTCGTCCCCTCCTCCATCCACTTCTCTCTCTGTACCTGCCGCATCTGCTGCTGCTGCTGCTGCGTCGCCTGCCTCTGCGTCGCCTGCCACCTGCCATTGTCGCTGTCACGTTGCTGCTCCGGTGAGAGGTTCATCAAGGTAAGTCATTTTACTTTACTTGTTAATTAATTATAGTTATTAAATTAGGGTTTTATCATTGTTAATTTTAGTTACTAAATTAGGATTTATCATTTAACTAGGACTTATCATTGTTAATTTTACTTACTAAATTAGGATTTATCATTTAATTAGGATTTATTATTATTAACTAGTTTGTTGGATATGGTGGATGTGAACTAGTGAATTTGAATAGTGAAGTAGTGAATTGAAAATGTGAACTAGTGACTTAGAATAGTGAAGTAGTTACTTAAAATAGTGAAGTATAATGACTTGAAATTATGAACTATTTACTTAAAATAGTGAAGTATAGTGAGTTCAAATTGTGAAGTAGTGACTTGTAATAAATTGGAATAGGGAACTTAGCCTTTAATTTAGTTTGTTTAATTATTAGCATGATAATCTATTTCTTTAGCATAAGTGTCAACACTAGTTGATCCTATTGCTGACAAAATTGATTTTCTTGCAAGATTAATTTATGTCCACCTAGTGTCGACACTTAGTCTTTAATTTGGTTATAATGTGGTTGATTAGCATAAGTGTCAACACTAGTTGATCCTATTGATGACAAAATTGATTTTCTTGCAAGATCAATTTGTGTCCATCTAGTGTTGTCACTTAGTCTTTAATTTGGTTATAATGTGGTTGATTAGTATAAGTGTCAAGACTAGTTGATCCTATTGATGACAAAATTGATTTTCTTGCAAGATCAATTTGTGTCCATCTAGTGTTGACACTTAGTACTAATTAGCATCCTTGGGTTTGGTATTATTAGCTTGGCACATAAGACCTTGTCCGCTTTATGGTTGTAGTATTAATTTTAGTTGGTAGTATTACCCTTGTGGCCCTGTGTGGCCTTGATTATGCCTCTGGACCATAGACAGTGGGTTATTTGGGAATGTCCGTGAGTCTCGGACATCGATATCTTGATTATAGAGATGGTTATGTATGATGTAGAGCTATTAGAGCATGTGTAGGGCCGATAGGTTAATTTGTGAGCCGTTGGGCAGCTGATTGTATTTGGCACATCATTATCATGCATATAAACTGAAATTATGAACTAGTGACTTAAAATTGTGAAATTTAGTAAGTTGAAATTGTGAACTAATGACTTACAATTGTGAAGTTTAGTAAGTTAAAATTTTGAACTAGTGACTTAAAATAAAAAAGTGTAGTTAGTTGTTAGTTGAAATTTTGAACTAATGACTTCAAATAGTGAAATGTATTAACTTAAAATTTTAAACTAGTGATTTAAAATAAGTAAAGTGTAGTTAGTTGTTAGTTGAAATTGTGAACTACTGACTTAAAATTGTGAAGTTTAGTAAGTTGAAATTGTGAACTAGTGACTTAAAATAAGTAAAGTGTAGTAAGTTGAAATTGTGAACTAGTGACTTAAAATAAGTAAAGTGTAGTTATTTGTTAGTTGAAAATTTGAACAAGTGACTTAAAATTGTGAAGTTTAGTAAGTTGAAATTTTGAACTAGGGACTTAAAATTGTGAAGTGTAGTAAGTTGAAAATGTGAACTAGTGACTTAAAATAAGTAAAGTGTAGTAAGTTGAAATTGTGAACTAGTGACTTAAAATAAGTAAAGTGTAGTTAGTTGTTGGTTGAAATTTTGAACTAGTGACTTAAAATAGTGAAGTGTATTAAGTTAAAATTTTAAACTAGTGCCTTAAAATAAGTAAAGTGTAGTTAGTTGTTAGTTGAAATTGTGAACTACTGACTTAAAATTGTGAAGTTTAGTAAGTTGAAATATTGAACTAGTGACTTAAAATAAGTAAAGTGTAATTAGTTGTTAGTTGAAATTTTGAACAAGTGACTTAAAATTGTGAAGTTTAGTAAGTTTAAATTTTGAACTAGGGACTTAAAATTGTGAAGTATAGTAAGTTGAAATTGTGAACTACTGACTTAAACTAAGTAAAATGTAGTAAGTTGAAATTGTGAACTAGTGACTTAAAATAAGTAAAGTGTAGTAACTTGAAATTGTGAACTAGTGAGTTAAAATAAGTAAAGTGTAGTTAGTTGTTAGTTGAAATTTTGAACAAGTGACTTAAAATTGTGAAGTTTAGTAAGTTTAAAGTTTGAACTAGGGACTTAAAATTGTGAAGTATAGTAAGTTGAAATTGTGAACTAGTGACTTAAAATAAGTAAAGTGTAGTAAGTTGAAATTGTGAACTAGTGACTTAAAATAAGTAAAGTGTAGTTAGTTGTTAGTTGAAATTGTGAACTAGTGACTTAAAATTGTAAAGTTTAGTAAGTTGAAATTTTGAACTAGGAACTTAAAATTGTGAAGTGTAGTAATTTGAAATTGTAAACTAGTGACTTTAAATAAGTAAAGTGAAGTTAGTTGTTAGTTGAAATTGTGAACTAGTGATTTAAAATTGTGAAGTTTAGTAAGTTGAAATTTTGAACTAGTGACTTAAAATAAGTAAAGTGTAATTAGTTGTAAGTTGAAATTTTGAACAAGTGACTTAAAATTGTGAAGTTTAGTAAGTTGAAATTTTGAACTAGGGACTTAAAATTGTGAAGTATAGTAAGTTGAAATTGTGAACTAGTGACTTAAAATAAGTAATGTGTAGTAAGTTGAAATTGTGAACTAGTGACTTAAAATAAGTAAAGTGTAGTTAGTTGTTACTTGAAATTGTGAACTTGTCACTTAAAATTGTGAAGTTTAGTAAGTTGTAATTTTGAACTAGTGACTTAAAATAAGTAAAGTGTAGTTAGTTGTTAGTTGAAATTGTGAACTAGTGACTTAAAATAAGTAAAGTGTAGATAGTTGTTAGTTGAAATTTTGAACAAGTGACTTAGAATTGTGAAGTTTAGTAAGTTAAAATTTTGAACTCGGGACTTAAAATTGTGAAGTGTAGTAAGTTGAAATTGTGAACTAGTGACTTAAAATAAGTAAAGAGTAGTAAGTTGAAATTGTGAACTAGTGACTTAAAACAAGTAAAGTATGGTTAGTTGTTAGTTGAAATTTTGAACAAGTGACTTAAAATTGTGAAGTAAGTAAGTTGAAATTTTGAACTAGGGACTTAAAATTGTAAAGTGTAGTAAGTTGAATTTGTGAACTAGTGACTTCAAATTGGGAAGTTTAGTAAGTTGAAATTTTTAACTAGTGACATAAAATAAGTAAAGTGTAGTTAGTTGTTAGTTGAAATTTTGAGCAAGTGACTTAAAATTGTGAAGTTTAGTAAGTTGAAATTTTGAACTAGGGACATAAAATTTTGAAGTGTAGTAAGTTGTAATTGTGAACTAGTGACTTAAAATAAGTAAAGTGTAGAAGTTAAAATTGTGAACTACTGACTTAAAATAAGTAAAGTGTAGTTAGTTGTTAGTTGAAATTTTGAACAAGTGACTTAAATAGTGAAGTTTAGTAAGTTGAAATTTTGAACTAAGGACTTAAAATTTTGAAGTGTAGTAAGTTGAAATAGTAAACTAGTGACTTAAAATAAGTAAAGTGTAGTAAGTTGAAATTGTGAACTAGTGACTTAAAATAAGTAAAGTGTAGTTAGTTGTTAGTTGAAATTTTGAACAAGTGACTTAAAATTGTAAAGTTTAGTAAGTTGAAATTTTGAACTAGGAACTTAAAATTGTGAAGTGTAGTAATTTGAAATTGTGAACTAGTGACTTTAAATAAGTAAAGTGTAGTAAGTTGAAATTGTGAACTAGTGACTTAAAATAAGTAAAGTGTAGTTAGTTGTTAGTTGAAATTTTGAGCAAGTGACTTAAAATTATGAAGTTTAGTAAGTTGAAATTTTGAACTAAGGACTTAAAATTGTGAAGTGTAGTAAGTTGAAATTGTGAACTAGTGACATAAAATAAGTAAAGTGTAGTTATTTGTTAGTTGAAATTTTGAACAAGTGACTTAAAATTGTGAAGTATAGTAAGTTGAAATTGTGAACTAGTGACTTAAAATAAGTAAAGTGTAGTAAGTTGAAATTGTGAACTAGTTACTTAAAATAAGTAAAGTGTAGTAAGTTGAAATTGTGAACTAGTGAGTTTAAATAAGTTAAGTGTAGTTAGTTGTTAGTTGAAATTTTGAACAAGTGACTTAAAATTGTGAAGTTTAGTAAGTTGAAATTTTGAACTAGGGATTTAAAATTGTGAAGTATTGTAAGTTGAAATTGTGAAGTAGTAACTTAAAATAAATAAAGTGTAGTAAGTTGAAATTGTGAACTAGTGGCTGAAAATAAGTAAAGTGTAGTTAGTTGTTGGTTGAAATTGTGAACTAGTGACTTAAAATTGTGAAGTTTAGTAAGTTGAAATTTTGAACTAGTGACTTAAAATAAGTAAAGTGAAGTTAGTTGTTAGTTGAAATTGTGAACTAGTGATTTAAAATTGTGAAGTTTAGTAAGTTGAAATTTTGAAATAGTGACTTAAAATAAGTAAAGTGTAATTAGTTGTAAGTTGAAATTTTGAACAAGTGACTTAAAATTTTGAAGTTTAGTAAGTTGAAATTTTGAACTAGGTACTTAAAATAAGTAAAGTGTAGATAGTTGTTAGTAGAAATTTTGAACAAGTGACTTAGAATTGTGAAGTTTAGTAAGTTAAAATTTTGAACTCGGGACTTAAAATTGTTAAGTGGAGTAAGTTGAAATTGTGAACTAGTGACTTAAAATAAGTAAAGTGTAGAAGTTAAAATTGTGAACTAGTGACTTAAAATAAGTAAAGTGTAGTTAGTTGTTAGTTAAAATTTTGAACAAGTGACTTAAAATAGTGAAGTTTAGTAAGTTGAAATTTTGAACTAGGGACTTAAAATTTTGAAGTGTAGTAAGTTGAAATAGTAAACTAGTGACTTAAAATAAGTAAAGTGTAGTAAGTTGAAATTGTGAACTAGTGACTTAAAATAAGTAAAGTGTAGTTAGTTGTTAGTTGAAATTTTGAACAAGTGACTTAAAATTGTAAAGTTTAGTAAGTTGAAATTTTGAACTAGGAACTTAAAATTGTGAAGTGTAGTAATTTGAAATTGTGAACTAGTGACTTTAAATAAGTAAAGTGTAGTAAGTCAAAATTGTGAACTAGTGACTTAAAATAAGTAAAGTGTAGTTAGTTGTTAGTTGAAATTTTGAGCAAGTGACATAAAATTATGAAGTTTAGTAATTTGAACTAAGGACTTGAAATTGTGAAGTGTAGTAAGTTGAAATTGTGAACTAGTGACTTAAAATAAGTAAAGTGTAGTTATTTGTTAGTTGAAATTTTGAACAAGTAACTTAAAATTGTGAAGTTTAGTAAGTTGAAATTTTGAACTAGGGATTTAAAATTTTCAAGTGTAGTAAGTTGAAATAGTACACTAGTGATTTAAAATAAGTAAAGTGTAGTAAGTTGAAATGGTGAACTAGTGACTTAAAATAAGTAAAGTGTAGTTAGTTATTAGTTGAATTTTTGAACAAGTGACTTAAAATTGTGAAGTTTAGCAAGTTGAAATTTTGAACTAGGGACTTAAAATTGTGAAGTATAGTAAGTTGAAATTGTGAACTAGTGACTTAAAATAAGTAAAGTGTAGTAAGTTGAAAATGTGAACTAGTGACTTAAATTAAGTAAAGTGTAGTAAGTTGAAATTGTGAACTAGTGACTTAGAATAAGTAAAGTGTAGTTAGTTGTTGGTTGAAATTTTGAACTAGTGACTTAAAATAGTGAAGTGTATTAAGTTAAAATTTTAAACTAGTGACTTAAAATAAGTAAAGTGTAGTTAGTTGTTAGTTGAAATTGTGAACTAGTGACTTAAAATAAGTAAAGTGTAGTAAGATTAAAATGTGAACTAGTGACTTAAAATAAGTAAGTGTAGTAAGTTGAAATTGTGAACTAGTGACTTAAAATAAGTAAAGTGTAGTTAGTTGTTGGTTGAAATTTTGAACTAGTGACTTAAAATAGTGAAGTGTATTAAGTTAAAATTTTAAACTAGTGACTTAAAATAAGTAAACTGTAGTAAGTTGAAATTGTGAACTAGTGACTTCAAATAAGTAAAGTGTAGTAACTTGAAATTGTGAACTAGTGAGTTAAAATAAGTAAAGTGTAGTTAGTTGTTAGTTGAAATTTTGAACAAGTGACTTAAAATTGTGAAGTTTAGTAAGTTGAAATTTTGAACTAGGGACTTAAAATTGTGAAGTATAGTAAGTTGAAATTGTGAACTCAGTCAAATTGTGAACTAGTAACTTAAAATAAGTAAAGTGTAGTTAGTTGTTAGTTGAAATTGTGAACAAATGACTTAAAATTGTGAAGTAAGTAAGTTGAAATTTTGAACTAGGGACTTAAAATTGTAAAGTGTAGTAGTTGAATTTGTGAACTAGTGACTTAAAATAATTAGAGTGTAGTAAGTTGAAATTTTGAACTAGTGACTTAAAATTGGGAAGTTTAGTAAGTTGAATTTTTAACTAGTGACTTAAAATAAGTAAAGTGTAGTTAGTTGTTAGTTGAAATTTTGAGTAAGTGACTTAAAATTGTGAAGTTTAGTAAGTTGAAATTTTGAACTAGGGACTTAAAATTGTAAGTGTAGTAAGTTTAAATTGTGAACTAGTGACTTAAAATAAGTAAAGTGTAGAATTTAAACATTGTGAACGAGTGACTTAAAATAGTAAGTGTAGTTAGTTGTTAGTTGAAATTTGAACAAGTGACTTAAATAGTGAAGGTTAGTAAGTTGAAATTTTGAACTAAGGACTTAAAATTTTGAAGTGTAGTAAGTTGAAATAGTAAACTAAGTGACTTAAAATAAGTAAAGTGTAGTAAGTTGAAATTGTGAACTAGTGACTTAAAATAAGTAAAGTGTAGTTAGTTGTTAGTTGAAATTTTGAACAAGTGACTTAAAATTGTAAAGTTTAGTAAGTTGAAATTTTGAACTAGGAACTTAAAATTGTGAAGTGTAGTAATTTGAAATTGTGAACTAGTGACTTTAAATAAGTAAAGTGTAGTAAGTTGAAATTGTGAACTAGTGACTTAAAATAAGTAAAGTGTAGTTAGTTGTTAGTTTAAATTTTGAGCAAGTGACTTAAAATTATGAAGTTTAGTAAGTTGAAATTTTGAACTAAGGACTTAAAATTGTGAAGTGTAGTAAGTTGAAATTGTGAACTAGTGACTTAAAATAAGTAAAGTGTAGTTATTTGTTAGTTGAAATTTTGAACAAGTGACTTAAAATTGTGAAGTTTAGTAAGTTGAAATTTTGAACTAGGGACTTTAAATTTTCAAGTTTAGTAAGTTGAAATAGTAAACTAGTGACTTAAAATAAGTAAAGTGTAGTAAGTTGAAATGGTAAACTAGTGACTTAAAATATGTAAAGTGTAGTTAGTTATTAGTTGAAATTTTGAACAAGTGACTTAAAATTGTGAAGTTTAGTAAGTTGAAATTTTGAACTAGGGACTTAAAATAAGTAAAGTGTAGAAGTTAAAATTGTGAACTAGTGAAATAAAATAAGTAAAGTGTAGTACAGTGAAAATGTGAACTAGTGAACTTAATTAAGTAAAGTGTAGTAAAGTTGAAATTGTTGAACTAGTGACTTAAAATAAGTAAAGTGTAGTTAGTTGTTAGTTGAAATTTTGAACAAGTGACTTAAAATAGTGAAGTTTAGTAAGTTGAAATTTTGAACTAGTGACTTAAAAATAAGTAAAGTGTAGTAAGTTGAAATTGTGAACTAGTGACTTAAAATAAGTAAAGTGTAGTTAGTTGTTAGTTGAAATTTTGAACTAGTGACTTAAAATAATGAAGTTTAGTAAGTTAAAATTTGAATTAGTGACTTAAAATAAGTAAAGTGTAGTTTGTATTAAGTTAAAATTTTGAACTAGTGACTTAAAATAGTGAAGTGTATTAAGTTAAATTTTTTAACTAGTGACTTAAAATAAGTAAAGTGTAGTTAGTTGTTGGTTGAAATTGTGAACTAGTGACTTAAAATTGTGAAGTTTAGTAAGTTGAAATTTTGAACTAGTGACTTAAAATAAGTAAAGTGTAGTTAGTTGTTAGTTGAAATTTTGAACAAGTGACTTAAAATTGTGAAGTTTAGTAAGTTGAAATTTTGAACTAGGGACTTAAAATTGTGAAGTATAGTAAGTTGAAATTGTGAACTAGTCACTTAAAATAAGTAAAGTATAGTAAGTTGAAATTGTGAACTAGTAACTTAAAATAAGTAAAGTGTAGTTAGTTGTTAGTTGAAATTGTGAACAAATGACTTAAAATTGTGAAGTAAGTAAGTTGAAATTTTGAACTAGGGACTTAAAATTGTAAAGTGTAGTAAGTTGAATTTGTGAACTAGTGACTTAAAATAATTAGAGTGTAGTAAGTTGAAATTCTGAACTAGTGACTTAAAATTGGGAAGTTTAGTAAGTTGAAATTTTTAACTAGTGACTTAAAATAAGTAAAGTGTAGTTAGTTGTTAGTTGAAATTTTGAGTAAGTGACTTAAAATTGTGAAGTTTAGTAAGTTGAAATTTTGAACTAGGGACATAAAATTGTGAAGTGTAGTAAGTTGAAATTGTGAACTAGTGACTTAAAATAAGTAAAGTGTAGAAGTTAAAATTGTGAACTAGTGACTTAAAATAAGTAAAGTGTAGTTAGTTGTTAGTTGAAATTTTGAACAAGTGACTTAAAATAGTGAAGTTTAGTAAGTTGAAATTTTGAACTAGGGACTTAAAATTTTGAAGTGTAGTAAGCTGAAATAGTAAACTAGTGACTTAAAATAAGTAAAGTGTAGTAAGTTGAAATTGTGAACTAGTGACTTAAAATAAGTAAAGTATAGTTAGTTGTTAGTTGAAATTTTGAACAAGTGACTTATAATTGTAAAGTTTATTAAGTTGAAATTTTGAACTAGCAACTTAAAATTGTGAAGTGTAGTAATTTGAAATTATGAACTAGTGACTTTAAATAAGTGAAGTGTAGTAAGTTGAAATTGTGAACTAGTGACTTAAAATAAGTAAAGTGTAGTTAGTTGTTAGTTGAAATTTTGAGCAAGTGACTTAAAATTATGAAGATTAGTAAGTTGAAATTTTGAACTAAGGACTTAAAATTGTGAAGTGTAGTAAGTTGAAATTGTGAACTAGTGACTTAAAATAAGTAAAGTGTAGTTATTTGTTAGTTGAAATTTTGAACAAGTGACTTAAAATTGTGAAGTATAGTAAGTTGAAATTGTGAACTAGTGACTTAAAATAAGTAAAGTGTAGTAAGTTGAAATTGTGAACTAGTTACTTAAAATAAGTAAAGTGTAGTAAGTTGAAATTGTGAACTAGTGAGTTTAAATAAGTTAAGTGTAGTTAGTTGTTAGTTGAAATTTTGAACAATTGACTTAAAATTGTGAAGTTTAGTAAGTTGAAATTTTGAACTAGGGATTTAAAATTGTGAAGTATTGTAAGTTGAAATTGTGAAGTAGTAACTTAAAATAAATAAAGTGTAGTAAGTTGAAATTGTGAACTAGTGGCTTAAAATAAGTAAAGTGTAGTTAGTTGTTGGTTGAAATTGTGAACTAGTAACTTAAAATTGTGAAATTTAGTAAGTTGAAATTTTGAACTAGTGACTTAAAATAAGTAAAGTGAAGTTAGTTGTTAGTTGAAATTGTGAACTAGTGACTTAAAATAAGTAAAGTGTAGTTAGTTGTTAGTTGAAATTTTGAACAAGTGACTTAAAATTGTAAAGTCTAGTAAGTTGAAATTTTGAACTAGGAACTTAAAATTGTGAAGTGTAGTAATTTGAAATTGTGAACTAGTGACTTTAAATAAGTAAAGTGTAGTAAGTTGAAAATGTGAACTAGTGACTTAAAATAAGTAAAGTGTAGTAAGTTGAAATTGTGAACTAGTGACTTAAAATAAGTAAAGTGTAGTTAGTTGTTGGTTGAAATTTTGAACTAGTGACTTAAAATAGTGAAGTGTATTAAGTTAAAATTTTAAACTAGTGCCTTAAAATAAGTAAAGTGTAGTTAGTTGTTAGTTGAAATTGTGAACTACTGACTTAAAATTGTGAAGTTTAGTAAGTTGAAATATTGAACTAGTGACTTAAAATAAGTAAAGTGTAATTAGTTGTTAGTTGAAATTTTGAACAAGTGACTTAAAATTGTGAAGTTTAGTAAGTTCAAATTTTGAACTAGTGACTTAAAATAAGTAAAGTGTAGATAGTTGTTAGTTGAAATTTTGAGCAAGTGACTTAAAATTGTAAAGTCTAGTAAGTTGAAATTTTGAACTAGGAACTTAAAATTGTGAAGTGTAGTAATTTGAAATTGTGAACTAGTGACTTAAAATAAGTAAAGTGTAGTAAGTTGAAAATGTGAACTAGTGACTTAAAATAAGTAAAGTGTAGTAAGTTGAAATTGTGAACTAGTGACTTAAAATAAGTAAAGTGTAGTTAGTTGTTAGTTGAAATTTTGAACTAGTGACTTAAAATAGTGAAGTGTATTAAGTTAAAATTTTGAACTAGTGACTTAAAATAAGTAAAGTGTAGTTAGTTGTTAGTTGAAATTTTGAACTAGTGACTTAAAATAGTGAAGTGTAGTAAGTTGAAATTTTGAACTAGTGACTTAAAATAAGTAAAGTGTAATTAGTTGTAAGTTGAAATTTTGAACAAGTGACTTAAAATTGTGAAGTTTAGTAAGTTGAAATTTTGAACTAGGGACTTAAAATTGTGATGTATAGTAAGTTGAAATTGTGAACTAGTGACTTAAAATGAGTAATGTGTAGTAAGCTGAAATTGTGAACTAGTAACTTAAAATAAGTAAAGTGTAGTTAGTTGTTACTTGAAATTGTGAACTAGTGACTTAAAATTGTGAAGTTTAGTAAGTTGAAATTTTGAACTAGTGACTTAAAATAAGTAAAGTGTAGTTAGTTGTTAGTTAAAATTGTGAACTAGTGACTTAAAATTGTGAAGTTTAGTAAGTTCAAATTTTGAACTAGTGACTTAAAATAAGTAAAGTTTAGATAGTTGTTAGTTGAAATTTTGAACAAGTGACTTAGAATTGTGAAGTTTAATAAGTTAAAATTTTGAACTCGGGAGTTAAAATTGTGAAGTGTAGTAAGTTGAAATTGTGAACTAGTGACTTAAAATAAGTAAAGAGTAGTAAGTTGAAATTGTGAACTAGTGACTTAAAATAAGTAAAGTATGGTTAGTTGTTAGTTGAAATTTTGAACAAGTGACTTAAAATTGTGAAGTAAGTAAGTTGAAATTTTGAACTAGGGACTTAAAATTGTAAAGTGTAGTAAGTTAAATTTTTGAACTAGTGACTTAAAATAAGTAAAGTGTAGTAAGTTGAAACTGTGAACTAGTGACTTAAAATTGGGAAGTTTAGTAAGTTGAAATTTTTAACTAGTGACTTAAAATAAGTAAAGTGTAGTTTGTTGTTAGTTGAAATTTTGAGCAAGTGACTTAAAATTGTAAAGTCTAGTAAGTTGAAATTTTGAACTAGGAACTTAAAATTGTGAAGTGTAGTAATTTGAAATTGTGAACTAGTGACTTTAAATAAGTAAAGTGCAGTAAGTTTAAATTGTGAACTAGTGACTTAAAATAAATAAAGTGTAGTTAGTTGTTAGTTGAAATTTTGAGCAAGTGACATAAAATTATGAAGTTTAGTAAGTTGAAATTTTGAACTAAGGACTTGAAATTGTGAAGTGTAGTAAGTTGAAATTGTGAACTAGTGACTTAGAATAAGTAAAGTGTAGTTATTTGTTAGTTGAAATTTTGAACAAGTGACTTAAAATTGTGAAGTATAGTAAGTTGAAATTGTGAACTAGTGACTTAAAATAAGTAAAGTGTAGTAAGTTGAAATTGTGAACTAGTTACTTAAAATAAGTAAAGTGTAGTAAGTTGAAATTGTGAACTAGTGAGTTAAAATAAGTAAAGTGTAGTTAGTTGTTAGTTGAAATTTTGAACAAGTGACTTAAAATTGTGAAGTTTAGTAAGTTGAAATTTTGAACTAGGGACTTAATATTGTGAAGTATAGTAAGTTTAAATTGTGAACTAGTGACTTAAAATAAGTAAAGTGTAATAAGTTGAAATTGTGAAGTAGTGACTTAAAATAAGTAAAGTTTAGTTAGTTGTTAGTTGAAATTGTGAACTAGTGACTTAAAATTTTGAAGTTTAGTAAGCTGAAATTTTGAACTAGTGACTTAAAATAAGTAAAGTGAAGTTAGTTGTTAGTTGAAATTGTGAACTAGTGATTTAAAATTGTGAAGTTTAGTAAGTTGAAATTTTGAACTAGTGACTTAAAATAAGTAAAGTGTAATTAGTTGTAAGTTGAAATTTTGAACAAGTGACTTAAAATTGTGAAGTTTAGTAAGTTGAAATTTTGAACTAGAGACTTAAAATTGTGAAGTATAGTAAGTTGAAATTGTGAACTAGTGACTTAAAATAAGTAAAGTGTAGTAAGTTGAAATTGTGAACTAGTGACTTAAAATAAGTAAAGTGTAGTTAGTTGTTGGTTAAAATTTTGAACTAGTGACTTAAAATAGTGAAGTGTATTAAGTTAAAATTTTAAACTAGTGACTTAAAATAAGTAAAGTGTAGTTAGTTGTTAGTTGAAATTGTGAACTAGTGACTTAAAATTGTGAAGTTTAGTAAGTTGAAATATTGAACTACTGACTTAAAATAAGTAAAGTGTAATTAGTTGTTAGTTGAAATTTTGAACAAGTAACTTAAAATTGTGAAGTTTAGTAAGTTTAAATTTTGAACTAGGGACTTAAAATTGTGAAGTATAGTAAGTTGAAATTGTGAACTAGTGACTTAAAATAAGTAAACTGTAGTAAGTTGAAATTGTGAACTAGTGACTTCAAATAAGTAAAGTGTAGTAACTTGAAATTGTGAACTAGTGAGTTAAAATAAGTAAAGTGTAGTTAGTTGTTAGTTGAAATTTTGAACAAGTGACTTAAAATTGTGAAGTTTAGTAAGTTGAAATTTTGAACTAGGGATTTAAATTGTGAAGTATAAGTAAGTTGAAGTGTAGTAAGTTGAAATTGTGAACTAGTGACTTAAAATAAGTAAAGTGTAGTTAGTTGTTTGTTGAAATTGTGAACTAGTGACTTAAAATTGTGAAGTTTAGTAAGTTGAAATTTTGAACTAGTGACTTAAAATAAGTAAAGTGAAGTTAGTTGTTAGTTGAAATTGTGAACTAGTGATTTAAAATTGTGAAGTTTAGTAAGTTGAAATTTTGAACTAGTGACTTAAAATAAGTAAAGTGTAATTAGTTGTAAGTTGAAATTTTGAACAAGTGACTTAAAATTGTGAAGTTTAGTAAGTTGAAATTTTGAACTAGGGACTTAAAATTGTGAAGTATAGTAAGTTGAAATTGTGAACTAGTGACTTAAAATAAGTAATGTGTAGTAAGTTGAAATTGTGAACCAGTGACTTAAAATAAGTAAAGTGTAGTTAGTTGTTACTTGAAATTGTGAACTATTGACTTAAAATTGTGAAGTTTAGTACGTTGAAATTTTGAACTAGTGACTTAAAATAAGTAAAGTGTAGTTAGTTGTTAGTTGAAATTGTTAACTAGTGACTTTAAATAAGTAAAGTGTAGTAAGTTGAAATTGTGAACTAGTGACTTAAAATAAGTAAAGTGTATTTAGTTGTTAGTTGAAATTTTGAGCAAGTGACATAAAATTATGAAGTTTAGTAAGTTGAAATTTTGAACTAAGGACTTGAAATTGTGAAGTATAGTAAGTTGAAATTGTGAACTAGTGACTTAAAATAAGTAAAGTGTAGTTATTTGTTAGTTGAAATTTTGAACAAGTGACTTAAAATTGTGAAGTTTAGTAAGTTGAAATTTTGAACTAGGGACTTAAAATTTTCAAGTGTAGTAAGTTGAAATAGTACACTAGTGACTTAAAATAAGTAAAGTGTAGTAAGTTGAAATGGTGAACTAGTGACTTAATATAAGTAAAGTGTAGTTAGTTATTAGTAAAATTTTTGAACAAGTGACTTAAAATTGTGAAGTTTAGTAAGTTGAAATTTTGAACTAGGGACTTAAAATTGTGAAGTATAGTAAGTTGAAATTGTGAACTAGTGACTTAAAATAAGTAAAGTATAGTAAGTTGAAATTGTGAACTAGTGACTTAAAATAAGTAAAGTGTAGTTAGTTGTTTGTTGAAATTGTGAACTAGTGACTTAAAATTGTGAAGTTTAGTAAGTTGAAATTTTGAACTAGTGACTTAAAATAAGTAAACTGAAGTTATTTGTTAGTTGAAATTGTGAACTAGTGATTTAAAACTGTGAAGTTTAGTAAGTTAAAATTTTGAACTAGTGACTTAAAATAAGTAAAGTGTAATTAGTTGTAAGTTGAAATTTTGAACAAGTGACTTAAAATTGTGAAGTTTAGTAAGTTGAAATTTTGAACTAGGGACTTAAAATTGTGAAGTATAGTAAGTTGAAATTGTGAACTAGTGACTTAAAATAAGTAAAGTGTAGTAAGTTGAAAATGTGAACTAGTGACTTAAAATAAGTAAAGTGTAGTTAGTTGTTGGTTGAAATTTTGAACTAGTGACTTAAAATAGTGAAGTGTATTAAGTTAAAATTTTAAACTAGTGACTTAAAATAAGTAAAGTGTAGTTAGTTGTTAGTTGAAATTGTGAACTAGTGACTTAAAATTGTGAAGTTTAGTAAGTTGAAATATTGAACTAGTGACTTAAAATAAGTAAAGTGTAATTAGTTGTTAGTTGAAATTTTGAACAAGTGACTTAAAATTGTGAAGTTTAGTAAGTTTAAAGTTTGAACTAGGGACTTAAAATTGTGAAGTATAGTAAGTTGAAATTGTGAACTAGTGACTTAAAATAAGTAAAGTGTAGTAAGTTGAAATTGTGAACTAGTGACTTCAAATAAGTAAAGTGTAGTAACTTGAAATTGTGAACTAGTGACTTAAAATAAGTAAAGTGTAGTTAGTTGTTAGTTGAAATTTTGAACAAGTGACTTAAAATTGTGAAATTTAGTAAGTTGAAATTTTGAACTAGGGACTTAAATTTGTGAAGTATAGTAAGTTGAAATTGTGAACTAGTGACTTAAAATAAGTAAAGTGTAGTTAGTTGTTTGTTGAAATTGTGAACTAGTGACTTAAAATTGTGAAGTTTAGTAAGTTGAAATTTTGAACTAGTGACTTAAAATAAGTAAAGTGAAGTTATTTGTTAATTGAAATTGTGAACTAGTGATTTAAAATTGTGAAGTTTAGTAAGTTGAAATTTTGAACTAATGACTTAAAATAAGTAAAGTGTAATTAGTTGTAAGTTGAAATTTTGAACAAGTGACTTAAAATTGTGAAGTTTAGTAAGTTGAAATTTTTAACTAGGGACTTAAAATTGTGAAGTATAGTAAGTTGAAATTGTGAACTAGTGAGTTAAAATAAGTAATGTGTAGTAAGTTGAAATTGTGAACCAGTGACTTAAAATAAGTAAAGTGTAGTTAGTTGTTACTTGAAATTGTGAACTATTGACTTAAAATTGTGAAGTTTAGTACGTTGAAATTTTGAACTAGTGACTTAAAATAAGTAAAGTGTAGTTAGTTGTTAGTTGAAATTGTTAACTAGTGACTTTAAATAAGTAAAGTGTAGTAAGTTGAAATTGTGAACTAGTGACTTAAAATAAGTAAAGTGTATTTAGTTGTTAGTTGAAATTTTGAGCAAGTGACATAAAATTATGAAGTTTAGTAAGTTGAAATTTTGAACTAAGGACTTGAAATTGTGAAGTATAGTAAGTTGAAATTGTGAACTAGTGACTTAAAATAAGTAAAGTGTAGTTATTTGTTAGTTGAAATTTTGAACAAGTGACTTAAAATTGTGAAGTTTAGTAAGTTGAAATTTTGAACTAGGGACTTAAAATTTTCAAGTGTAGTAAGTTGAAATAGTACACTAGTGACTTAAAATAAGTAAAGTGTAGTAAGTTGAAATGGTGAACTAGTGACTTAATATAAGTAAAGTGTAGTTAGTTATTAGTAAAATTTTTGAACAAGTGACTTAAAATTGTGAAGTTTAGTAAGTTGAAATTTTGAACTAGGGACTTAAAATTGTGAAGTATAGTAAGTTGAAATTGTGAACTAGTGACTTAAAATAAGTAAAGTATAGTAAGTTGAAATTGTGAACTAGTGACTTAAAATAAGTAAAGTGTAGTTAGTTGTTTGTTGAAATTGTGAACTAGTGACTTAAAATTGTGAAGTTTAGTAAGTTGAAATTTTGAACTAGTGACTTAAAATAAGTAAACTGAAGTTATTTGTTAGTTGAAATTGTGAACTAGTGATTTAAAACTGTGAAGTTTAGTAAGTTAAAATTTTGAACTAGTGACTTAAAATAAGTAAAGTGTAATTAGTTGTAAGTTGAAATTTTGAACAAGTGACTTAAAATTGTGAAGTTTAGTAAGTTGAAATTTTGAACTAGGGACTTAAAATTGTGAAGTATAGTAAGTTGAAATTGTGAACTAGTGACTTAAAATAAGTAAAGTGTAGTAAGTTGAAAATGTGAACTAGTGACTTAAAATAAGTAAAGTGTAGTAAGTTGAAATTGTGAACTAGTGACTTAAAATAAGTAAAGTGTAGTTAGTTGTTGGTTGAAATTTTGAACTAGTGACTTAAAATAGTGAAGTGTATTAAGTTAAAATTTTAAACTAGTGCCTTAAAATAAGTAAAGTGTAGTTAGTTGTTAGTTGAAATTGTGAACTAGTGACTTAAAATTGTGAAGTTTAGTAAGTTGAAATATTGAACTACTGACTTAAAATAAGTAAAGTGTAATTAGTTGTTAGTTGAAATTTTGAACAAGTAACTTAAAATTGTGAAGTTTAGTAAGTTTAAATTTTGAACTAGGGACTTAAAATTGTGAAGTATAGTAAGTTGAAATTGTGAACTAGTGACTTAAAATAAGTAAACTGTAGTAAGTTGAAATTGTGAACTAGTGACTTCAAATAAGTAAAGTGTAGTAACTTGAAATTGTGAACTAGTGAGTTAAAATAAGTAAAGTGTAGTTAGTTGTTAGTTGAAATTTTGAACAAGTGACTTAAAATTGTGAAATTTAGTAAGTTGAAATTTTGAACTAGGGACTTAAATTTGTGAAGTATAGTAAGTTGAAATTGTGAACTAGTGACTTAAAATAAGTAAAGTGTAGTTAGTTGTTTGTTGAAATTGTGAACTAGTGACTTAAAATTGTGAAGTTTAGTAAGTTGAAATTTTGAACTAGTGACTTAAAATAAGTAAAGTGAAGTTATTTGTTAATTGAAATTGTGAACTAGTGATTTAAAATTGTGAAGTTTAGTAAGTTGAAATTTTGAACTAATGACTTAAAATAAGTAAAGTGTAATTAGTTGTAAGTTGAAATTTTGAACAAGTGACTTAAAATTGTGAAGTTTAGTAAGTTGAAATTTTTAACTAGGGACTTAAAATTGTGAAGTATAGTAAGTTGAAATTGTGAACTAGTGACTTAAAATAAGTAATGTGTAGTAAGTTGAAATTGTGAACCAGTGACTTAAAATAAGTAAAGTGTAGTTAGTTGTTACTTGAAATTGTGAACTATTGACTTAAAATTGTGAAGTTTAGTAAGTTGAAATTTTGAACTAGTGACTTAAAATAAGTAAAGTGTAGTTAGTTGTTAGTTGAAATTGTTAACTAGTGACTTTAAATAAGTAAAGTGTAGTAAGTTGAAATTGTGAACTAGTGACTTAAAATAAGTAAAGTGTAGTTAGTTGTTAGTTGAAATTTTGAGCAAGTGACATAAAATTATGAAGTTTAGTAAGTTGAAATTTTGAACTAAGGACTTGAAATTGTGAAGTATAGTAAGTTGAAATTGTGAACTAGTGACTTAAAATAAGTAAAGTGTAGTTATTTGTTAGTTGAAATTTTGAACAAGTGACTTAAAATTGTAAAGTTTAGTAAGTTGAAATTTTGAACTAGGAACTTAAAATTGTGAAGTGTAGTAATTTGAAATTGTGAACTAGTGACTTTAAATAAGTAAAGTGTAGTAAGTTGAAATTGTGAACTAGTGACTTAAAATAAGTAAAGTATAGTTAGTTGTTAGTTTAAATTTTGAGCAAGTGACTTAAAATTATGAAGTTTAGTAAGTTGAAATTTTGAACTAAGGACTTAAAATTGTGAAGTGTAGTAAGTTGAAATTGTGAACTAGTGACATAAAATAAGTAAAGTGTAGTTATTTGTTAGTTGAAATTTTGAACAAGTGACTTAAAATTGTGAAGTATAGTAAGTTGAAATTGTGAACTAGTGACTTAAAATAAGTAAAGTGTAGTAAGTTGAAATTGTGAACTAGTTACTTAAAATAAGTAAAGTGTAGTAAGTTGAAATTGTGAACTAGTGAGTTTAAATAAGTTAAGTGTAGTTAGTTGTTAGTTGAAATTTTGAACAATTGACTTAAAATTGTGAAGTTTAGTAAGTTGAAATTTTGAACTAGGGATTTAAAATTGTGAAGTATTGTAAGTTGAAATTGTGAAGTAGTAACTTAAAATAAATAAAGTGTAGTAAGTTGAAATTGTGAACTAGTGGCTTAAAATAAGTAAAGTGTAGTTAGTTGTTGGTTGAAATTGTGAACTAGTAACTTAAAATTGTGAAATTTAGTAAGTTGAAATTTTGAACTAGTGACTTAAAATAAGTAAAGTGAAGTTAGTTGTTAGTTGAAATTGTGAACTAGTGACTTAAAATAAGTAAAGTGTAGTTAGTTGTTAGTTGAAATTTTGAACAAGTGACTTAAAATTGTAAAGTCTAGTAAGTTGAAATTTTGAACTAGAAACTTAAAATTGTGAAGTGTAGTAATTTGAAATTGTGAACTAGTGACTTTAAATAAGTAAAGTGTAGTAAGTTGAAAATGTGAACTAGTGACTTAAAATAAGTAAAGTGTAGTAAGTTGAAATTGTGAACTAGTGACATAAAATAAGTAAAGTGTAGTTAGTTGTTGGTTGAAATTTTGAACTAGTGACTTAAAATAGTGAAGTGTATTAAGTTAAAATTTTAAACTAGTGACTTAAAATAAGTAAAGTGTAGTTAGTTGTTAGTTGAAATTGTGAACTAGTGACTTAAAATTGTGAAGTTTAGTAAGTTGAAATATTGAACTAGTGACTTAAAATAAGTAAAGTGTAATTAGTTGTTAGTTGAAATTTTGAACAAGTGACTTAAAATTGTGAAGTTTAGTAAGTTCAAATTTTGAACTAGTGACTTAAAATAAGTAAAGTGTAGATAGTTGTTAGTTGAAATTTTGAGCAAGTGACTTAAAATTGTAAAGTCTAGTAAGTTGAAATTTTGAACTAGGAACTTAAAATTGTGAAGTGTAGTAATTTGAAATTGTGAACTAGTGACTTAAAATAAGTAAAGTGTAGTAAGTTGAAAATGTGAACTAGTGACTTAAAATAAGTAAAGTGTAGTAAGTTGAAATTGTGAACTAGTGACTTAAAATAAGTAAAGTGTAGTTAGTTGTTGGTTGAAATTTTGAACTAGTGACTTAAAATAGTGAAGTGTATTAAGTTAAAATTTTAAACTAGTGCCTTAAAATAAGTAAAGTGTAGTTAGTTGTTAGTTGAAATTGTGAACTACTGACTTAAAATTGTGAAGTTTAGTAAGTTGAAATATTGAACTAGTGACTTAAAATAAGTAAAGTGTAATTAGTTGTTAGTTGAAATTTTGAACAAGTGACTTAAAATTGTGAAGTTTAGTAAGTTGAAATTTTGAACTAGGGACTTAAAATTGTGATGTATAGTAAGTTGATATTGTGAACTAGTGACTTAAAATGAGTAATGTGTAGTAAGCTGAAATTGTGAACTAGTAACTTAAAATAAGTAAAGTGTAGTTAGTTGTTACTTGAAATTGTGAACTAGTGACTTAAAATTGTGAAGTTTAGTAAGTTGAAATTTTGAACTAGTGACTTAAAATAAGTAAAGTGTAGTTAGTTGTTAGTTGAAATTGTGAACTAGTGACTTAAAATTGTGAAGTTTAGTAAGTTCAAATTTTGAACTAGTGACTTAAAATAAGTAAAGTGTAGATAGTTGTTAGTTGAAATTTTGAACAAGTGACTTAGAATTGTGAAGTTTAGTAAGTTAAAATTTTGAACTCGGGAGTTAAAATTGTGAAGTGTAGTAAGTTGAAATTGTGAACTAGTGACTTAAAATAAGTAAAGAGTAGTAAGTTGAAATTGTGAACTAGTGACTTAAAATAAGTAAAGTATGGTTAGTTGTTAGTTGAAATTTTGAACAAGTGACTTAAAATTGTGAAGTAAGTAAGTTGAAATTTTGAACTAGGGACTTAAAATTGTAAAGTGTAGTAAGTTAAATTTTTGAACTAGTGACTTAAAATAAGTAAAGTGTAGTAAGTTGAAACTGTGAACTAGTGACTTAAAATTGGGAAGTTTAGTAAGTTGAAATTTTTAACTAGTGACTTAAAATAAGTAAAGTGTAGTTTGTTGTTAGTTGAAATTTTGAGCAAGTGACTTAAAATTGTAAAGTCTAGTAAGTTGAAATTTTGAACTAGGAACTTAAAATTGTGAAGTGTAGTAATTTGAAATTGTGAACTAGTGACTTTAAATAAGTAAAGTGCAGTAAGTTTAAATTGTGAACTAGTGACTTAAAATAAGTAAAGTGTAGTTAGTTGTTAGTTGAAATTTTGAGCAAGTGACATAAAATTATGAAGTTTAGTAAGTTGAAATTTTGAACTAAGGACTTGAAATTGTGAAGTGTAGTAAGTTGAAATTGTGAACTAGTGACTTAAAATAAGTAAAGTGTAGTTATTTGTTAGTTGAAATTTTGAACAAGTGACTTAAAATTGTGGAGTTTAGTAAGTTGAAATTTTGAACTTGGGACTTAAAATTTTCAAGTGTAGTAAGTTGAAATAGTACACTAGTGACTTAAAATAAGTAAAGTGTAGTAAGTTGAAATGGTGAACTAGTGACTTAAAATAAGTAAAGTGTAGTTAGTTATTAGTTAAAATTTTGAACAAGTGACTTAAAATTGTGAAGTTTAGTAAGTTGAAATTTTGAACTAGGGACTTAAAATTGTGAAGTATAGTAAGTTGAAATTGTGAACTAGTGACTTAAAATAAGTAAAGTATAGTAAGTTGAAATTGTGAACTAGTGACTTAAAATAAGTAAAGTGTAGTTAGTTGTTTGTTGAAATTGTGAACTAGTGACTTAAAATTGTGAAGTTTAGTAAGTTGAAATTTTGAACTAGTGACTTAAAATAAGTAAACTGAAGTTATTTGTTAGTTGAAATTGTGAACTAGTGATTTAAAACTGTGAAGTTTAGTAAGTTAAAATTTTGAACTAGTGACTTAAAATAAGTAAAGTGTAATTAGTTGTAAGTTGAAATTTTGAACAAGTGACTTAAAATTGTGAAGTTTAGTAAGTTGAAATTTTGAACTAGGGACTTAAAATTGTGAAGTATAGTAAGTTGAAATTGTGAACTAGTGACTTAAAATAAGTAAAGTGTAGTAAGTTGAAAATGTGAACTAGTGACTTAAAATAAGTAAAGTGTAGTAAGTTGAAATTGTGAACTAGTGACTTAAAATAAGTAAAGTGTAGTTAGTTGTTGGTTGAAATTTTGAACTAGTGACTTAAAATAGTGAAGTGTATTAAGTTAAAATTTTAAACTAGTGCCTTAAAATAAGTAAAGTGTAGTTAGTTGTTAGTTGAAATTGTGAACTAGTGACTTAAAATTGTGAAGTTTAGTAAGTTGAAATATTGAACTACTGACTTAAAATAAGTAAAGTGTAATTAGTTGTTAGTTGAAATTTTGAACAAGTAACTTAAAATTGTGAAGTTTAGTAAGTTTAAATTTTGAACTAGGGACTTAAAATTGTGAAGTATAGTAAGTTGAAATTGTGAACTAGTGACTTAAAATAAGTAAACTGTAGTAAGTTGAAATTGTGAACTAGTGACTTCAAATAAGTAAAGTGTAGTAACTTGAAATTGTGAACTAGTGAGTTAAAATAAGTAAAGTGTAGTTAGTTGTTAGTTGAAATTTTGAACAAGTGACTTAAAATTGTGAAATTTAGTAAGTTGAAATTTTGAACTAGGGACTTAATATTGTGAAGTATAGTAAGTTTAAATTGTGAACTAGTGACTTAAAATAAGTAAAGTGTAATAAGTTGAAATTGTGAAGTAGTGACTTAAAATAAGTAAAGTTTAGTTAGTTGTTAGTTGAAATTGTGAACTAGTGACTTAAAATTTTGAAGTTTAGTAAGCTGAAATTTTGAACTAGTGACTTAAAATAAGTAAAGTGAAGTTAGTTGTTAGTTGAAATTGTGAACTAGTGATTTAAAATTGTGAAGTTTAGTAAGTTGAAATTTTGAACTAGTGACTTAAAATAAGTAAAGTGTAATTAGTTGTAAGTTGAAATTTTGAACAAGTGACTTAAAATTGTGAAGTTTAGTAAGTTGAAATTTTGAACTAGGGACTTAAAATTGTGAAGTATAGTAAGTTGAAATTGTGAACTAGTGACTTAAAATAAGTAATGTGTAGTAAGTTGAAATTGTGAGCCAGTGACTTAAAATAAGTAAAGTGTAGTTAGTTGTTACTTGAAATTGTGAACTAGTGACTTAAAATTGTGAAGTTTAGTACGTTGAAATTTTGAACTAGTGACTTAAAATAAGTAAAGTGTAGTTAGTTGTTAGTTGAAATTGTTAACTAGTGACTTTAAATAAGTAAAGTGTAGTAAGTTGAAATTGTGAACTAGTGACTTAAAATAAGTAAAGTGAAGTTAGTTGTTAGTTGAAATTTTGAGCAAGTGACTTAAAATTATGAAGTTTAGTAAGTTGAAATTTTGAACTAAGGACTTGAAATTGTGAAGTATAGTAAGTTGAAATTGTGAACTAGTGACTTAAAATAAGTAAAGTGTAGTTATTTGTTAGTTGAAATTTTGAACAAGTGACTTAAAATTGTGAAGTTTAGTAAGTTGAAATTTTGAACTAGGGACTTAAAATTTTCAAGTGTAGTAAGTTGAAATAGTACACTAGTGACTTAAAATAAGTAAAGTGTAGTAAGTTGAAATGGTGAACTAGTGACTTAATATAAGTAAAGTGTAGTTAGTTATTAGTAAAATTTTTGAACAAGTGACTTAAAATTGTGAAGTTTAGTAAGTTGAAATTTTGAACTAGGGACTTAAAATTGTGAAGTATAGTAAGTTGAAATTGTGAACTAGTGACTTAAAATAAGTAAAGTATAGTAAGTTGAAATTGTGAACTAGTGACTTAAAATAAGTAAAGTGTAGTTAGTTGTTTGTTGAAATTGTGAACTAGTGACTTAAAATTGTGAAGTTTAGTAAGTTGAAATTTTGAACTAGTGACTTAAAATAAGTAAAGTGAAGTTATTTGTTAGTTGAAATTGTTAACTAGTGATTTAAAACTGTGAAGTTTAGTAAGTTAAAATTTTGAACTAGTGACTTAAAATAAGTAAAGTGTAATTAGTTGTAAGTTGAAATTTTGAACAAGTGACTTAAAATTGTGAAGTTTAGTAAGTTGAAATTTTGAACTAGGGACTTAAAATTGTGAAGTATAGTAAGTTGAAATTGTGAACTAGTGACTTAAAATAAGTAAAGTGTAGTAAGTTGAAAATGTGAACTAGTGACTTAAAATAAGTAAAGTGTAGTTAGTTGTTGGTTGAAATTTTGAACTAGTGACTTAAAATAGTGAAGTGTATTAAGTTAAAATTTTAAACTAGTGACTTAAAATAAGTAAAGTGTAGTTAGTTGTTAGTTGAAATTGTGAACTAGTGACTTAAAATTGTGAAGTTTAGTAAGTTGAAATATTGAACTAGTGACTTAAAATAAGTAAAGTGTAATTAGTTGTTAGTTGAAATTTTGAACAAGTGACTTAAAATTGTGAAGTTTAGTAAGTTTAAAGTTTGAACTAGGGACTTAAAATTGTGAAGTATAGTAAGTTGAAATTGTGAACTAGTGACTTAAAATAAGTAAAGTGTAGTAAGTTGAAATTGTGAACTAGTGACTTCAAATAAGTAAAGTGTAGTAACTTGAAATTGTGAACTAGTGAGTTAAAATAAGTAAAGTGTAGTTAGTTGTTAGTTGAAATTTTGAACAAGTGACTTAAAATTGTGAAATTTAGTAAGTTGAAATTTTGAACTAGGGACTTAAATTTGTGAAGTATAGTAAGTTGAAATTGTGAACTAGTGACTTAAAATAAGTAAAGTGTAGTTAGTTGTTTGTTGAAATTGTGAACTAGTGACTTAAAATTGTGAAGTTTAGTAAGTTGAAATTTTGAACTAGTGACTTAAAATAAGTAAAGTGAAGTTATTTGTTAATTGAAATTGTGAACTAGTGATTTAAAATTGTGAAGTTTAGTAAGTTGAAATTTTGAACTAATGACTTAAAATAAGTAAAGTGTAATTAGTTGTAAGTTGAAATTTTGAACAAGTGACTTAAAATTGTGAAGTTTAGTAAGTTGAAATTTTTAACTAGGGACTTAAAATTGTGAAGTATAGTAAGTTGAAATTGTGAACTAGTGACTTAAAATAAGTAATGTGTAGTAAGTTGAAATTGTGAACCAGTGACTTAAAATAAGTAAAGTGTAGTTAGTTGTTACTTGAAATTGTGAACTATTGACTTAAAATTGTGAAGTTTAGTACGTTGAAATTTTGAACTAGTGACTTAAAATAAGTAAAGTGTAGTTAGTTGTTAGTTGAAATTGTTAACTAGTGACTTTAAATAAGTAAAGTGTAGTAAGTTAAAATTGTGAACTAGTGACTTAAAATAAGTAAAGTGTAGTTAGTTGTTAGTTGAAATTTTGAGCAAGTGACATAAAATTATGAAGTTTAGTAAGTTGAAATTTTGAACTAAGGACTTGAAATTGTGAAGTATAGTAAGTTGAAATTGTGAACTAGTGACTTAAAATAAGTAAAGTGTAGTTATTTGTTAGTTGAAATTTTGAACAAGTGACTTAAAATTGTAAAGTTTAGTAAGTTGAAATTTTGAACTAGGAACTTAAAATTGTGAAGTGTAGTAATTTGAAATTGTGAACTAGTGACTTTAAATAAGTAAAGTGTAGTAAGTTGAAATTGTGAACTAGTGACTTAAAATAAGTAAAGTATAGTTAGTTGTTAGTTTAAATTTTGAGCAAGTGACTTAAAATTATGAAGTTTAGTAAGTTGAAATTTTGAACTAAGGACTTAAAATTGTGAAGTGTAGTAAGTTGAAATTGTGAACTAGTGACATAAAATAAGTAAAGTGTAGTTATTTGTTAGTTGAAATTTTGAACAAGTGACTTAAAATTGTGAAGTATAGTAAGTTGAAATTGTGAACTAGTGACTTAAAATAAGTAAAGTGTAGTAAGTTGAAATTGTGAACTAGTTACTTAAAATAAGTAAAGTGTAGTAAGTTGAAATTGTGAACTAGTGAGTTTAAATAAGTTAAGTGTAGTTAGTTGTTAGTTGAAATTTTGAACAATTGACTTAAAATTGTGAAGTTTAGTAAGTTGAAATTTTGAACTAGGGATTTAAAATTGTGAAGTATTGTAAGTTGAAATTGTGAAGTAGTAACTTAAAATAAATAAAGTGTAGTAAGTTGAAATTGTGAACTAGTGGCTTAAAATAAGTAAAGTGTAGTTAGTTGTTGGTTGAAATTGTGAACTAGTAACTTAAAATTGTGAAATTTAGTAAGTTGAAATTTTGAACTAGTGACTTAAAATAAGTAAAGTGAAGTTAGTTGTTAGTTGAAATTGTGAACTAGTGACTTAAAATAAGTAAAGTGTAGTTAGTTGTTAGTTGAAATTTTGAACAAGTGACTTAAAATTGTAAAGTCTAGTAAGTTGAAATTTTGAACTAGGAACTTAAAATTGTGAAGTGTAGTAATTTGAAATTGTGAACTAGTGACTTTAAATAAGTAAAGTGTAGTAAGTTGAAAATGTGAACTAGTGACTTAAAATAAGTAAAGTGTAGTAAGTTGAAATTGTGAACTAGTGACATAAAATAAGTAAAGTGTAGTTAGTTGTTGGTTGAAATTTTGAACTAGTGACTTAAAATAGTGAAGTGTATTAAGTTAAAATTTTAAACTAGTGACTTAAAATAAGTAAAGTGTAGTTAGTTGTTAGTTGAAATTGTGAACTACTGACTTAAAATTGTGAAGTTTAGTAAGTTGAAATATTGAACTAGTGACTTAAAATAAGTAAAGTGTAATTAGTTGTTAGTTGAAATTTTGAACAAGTGACTTAAAATTGTGAAGTTTAGTAAGTTCAAATTTTGAACTAGTGACTTAAAATAAGTAAAGTGTAGATAGTTGTTAGTTGAAATTTTGAGCAAGTGACTTAAAATTGTAAAGTCTAGTAAGTTGAAATTTTGAACTAGGAACTTAAAATTGTGAAGTGTAGTAATTTGAAATTGTGAACTAGTGACTTAAAATAAGTAAAGTGTAGTAAGTTGAAAATGTGAACTAGTGACTTAAAATAAGTAAAGTGTAGTAAGTTGAAATTGTGAACTAGTGACTTAAAATAAGTAAAGTGTAGTTAGTTGTTAGTTGAAATTTTGAACTAGTGACTTAAAATAGTGAAGTGTATTAAGTTAAAATTTTGAACTAGTGACTTAAAATAAGTAAAGTGTAGTTAGTTGTTAGTTGAAATTTTGAACTAGTGACTTAAAATAGTGAAGTGTAGTAAGTTGAAATTTTGAACTAGTGACTTAAAATAAGTAAAGTGTAATTAGTTGTAAGTTGAAATTTTGAACAAGTGACTTAAAATTGTGAAGTTTAGTAAGTTGAAATTTTGAACTAGGGACTTAAAATTGTGATGTATAGTAAGTTGAAATTGTGAACTAGTGACTTAAAATGAGTAATGTGTAGTAAGCTGAAATTGTGAACTAGTAACTTAAAATAAGTAAAGTGTAGTTAGTTGTTACTTGAAATTGTGAACTAGTGACTTAAAATTGTGAAGTTTAGTAAGTTGAAATTTTGAACTAGTGACTTAAAATAAGTAAAGTGTAGTTAGTTGTTAGTTAAAATTGTGAACTAGTGACTTAAAATTGTGAAGTTTAGTAAGTTCAAATTTTGAACTAGTGACTTAAAATAAGTAAAGTTTAGATAGTTGTTAGTTGAAATTTTGAACAAGTGACTTAGAATTGTGAAGTTTAATAAGTTAAAATTTTGAACTCGGGAGTTAAAATTGTGAAGTGTAGTAAGTTGAAATTGTGAACTAGTGACTTAAAATAAGTAAAGAGTAGTAAGTTGAAATTGTGAACTAGTGACTTAAAATAAGTAAAGTATGGTTAGTTGTTAGTTGAAATTTTGAACAAGTGACTTAAAATTGTGAAGTAAGTAAGTTGAAATTTTGAACTAGGGACTTAAAATTGTAAAGTGTAGTAAGTTAAATTTTTGAACTAGTGACTTAAAATAAGTAAAGTGTAGTAAGTTGAAACTGTGAACTAGTGACTTAAAATTGGGAAGTTTAGTAAGTTGAAATTTTTAACTAGTGACTTAAAATAAGTAAAGTGTAGTTTGTTGTTAGTTGAAATTTTGAGCAAGTGACTTAAAATTGTAAAGTCTAGTAAGTTGAAATTTTGAACTAGGAACTTAAAATTGTGAAGTGTAGTAATTTGAAATTGTGAACTAGTGACTTTAAATAAGTAAAGTGCAGTAAGTTTAAATTGTGAACTAGTGACTTAAAATAAATAAAGTGTAGTTAGTTGTTAGTTGAAATTTTGAGCAAGTGACATAAAATTATGAAGTTTAGTAAGTTGAAATTTTGAACTAAGGACTTGAAATTGTGAAGTGTAGTAAGTTGAAATTGTGAACTAGTGACTTAGAATAAGTAAAGTGTAGTTATTTGTTAGTTGAAATTTTGAACAAGTGACTTAAAATTGTGAAGTATAGTAAGTTGAAATTGTGAACTAGTGACTTAAAATAAGTAAAGTGTAGTAAGTTGAAATTGTGAACTAGTTACTTAAAATAAGTAAAGTGTAGTAAGTTGAAATTGTGAACTAGTGAGTTAAAATAAGTAAAGTGTAGTTAGTTGTTAGTTGAAATTTTGAACAAGTGACTTAAAATTGTGAAGTTTAGTAAGTTGAAATTTTGAACTAGGGACTTAATATTGTGAAGTATAGTAAGTTTAAATTGTGAACTAGTGACTTAAAATAAGTAAAGTGTAATAAGTTGAAATTGTGAAGTAGTGACTTAAAATAAGTAAAGTTTAGTTAGTTGTTAGTTGAAATTGTGAACTAGTGACTTAAAATTTTGAAGTTTAGTAAGCTGAAATTTTGAACTAGTGACTTAAAATAAGTAAAGTGAAGTTAGTTGTTAGTTGAAATTGTGAACTAGTGATTTAAAATTGTGAAGTTTAGTAAGTTGAAATTTTGAACTAGTGACTTAAAATAAGTAAAGTGTAATTAGTTGTAAGTTGAAATTTTGAACAAGTGACTTAAAATTGTGAAGTTTAGTAAGTTGAAATTTTGAACTAGAGACTTAAAATTGTGAAGTATAGTAAGTTGAAATTGTGAACTAGTGACTTAAAATAAGTAAAGTGTAGTAAGTTGAAATTGTGAACTAGTGACTTAAAATAAGTAAAGTGTAGTTAGTTGTTGGTTAAAATTTTGAACTAGTGACTTAAAATAGTGAAGTGTATTAAGTTAAAATTTTAAACTAGTGACTTAAAATAAGTAAAGTGTAGTTAGTTGTTAGTTGAAATTGTGAACTAGTGACTTAAAATTGTGAAGTTTAGTAAGTTGAAATATTGAACTACTGACTTAAAATAAGTAAAGTGTAATTAGTTGTTAGTTGAAATTTTGAACAAGTAACTTAAAATTGTGAAGTTTAGTAAGTTTAAATTTTGAACTAGGGACTTAAAATTGTGAAGTATAGTAAGTTGAAATTGTGAACTAGTGACTTAAAATAAGTAAACTGTAGTAAGTTGAAATTGTGAACTAGTGACTTCAAATAAGTAAAGTGTAGTAACTTGAAATTGTGAACTAGTGAGTTAAAATAAGTAAAGTGTAGTTAGTTGTTAGTTGAAATTTTGAACAAGTGACTTAAAATTGTGAAGTTTAGTAAGTTGAAATTTTGAACTAGGGATTTAAAATTGTGAAGTATTGTAAGTTGAAATTGTGAAGTAGTAACTTAAAATAAATAAAGTGTAGTAAGTTG
>QJPP01001553.1:0-23541 GCA_003996215.1 Jaltomata sinuosa
ACCGGAGGCGGTACATACAGAGATACCATTTCACTTGAGATCTTCATGCATCATATCATTCAATGTTTGAGGCTCTACCCTTGTTTGTTGTTTGTTGATTGTATGCTCCGGTAGTATGGGATGCCGGAGGGTTTGTTTTCACTTGTTTGTGTTCCTCTGTTGTATGGGCGACCGGGGGACTGTAGGTAGACTCTTGCTATTTACTTACAGAATTGTTCCCTGTTACGGTTAAGTATGAAATTGGTTACTGCTAGGCTATTAGTTTCTCGATTTGAGATTGATATGATTAGTTGAGTTTGATTCCTATCTTTGAGCATGCCTATCATTACTCTTTCCCTTTTCTTACACTTGAGGTTACCAGTATACCGTCCATTTCGTAAACTTATTATGCATACACTATTATTGCAAGGACCTCAGGTGCGTTGTGTTTTACTTTTACCTGTGCCTATGGTGTATATATTCTACTTGCTGGCCTCACATGTGGTTCTGTTTACTTCCCTCTAGGCTAGTTCCTGTGTACCTTTTGTTGATTTGTGTGACTACTTGCTTCTATTCTATCTGTTACTACGCTTTTATCTTATATGTGCCCAGTCAGCCTATGATACCTACTGGGTACCTTATGCTCCGCATTTGGTGCTCACCCTACCCCCTGCATCTTTTGGTGCAGATCCTAGCATGGGCCATCACCGTTAAATCGCTGTGATTCTTGCTTAGAGATCTGTTGGGGACTACTTCAGACTAAGGGTGAGCTCTTGGCGATCGGAGCTCAGCTTTAGTTTATCTTTTGCTTTATGTACTCTATTACCATTCGGAGACATCTGTATACGTTGTTTTGGATCTTTTGTACTTCTTATATGTAGTTCTGGCTCTATACTATGATACCAAGTCTTGGGGTTTGTCTTAGTTTCCGCATATGTATATATATATTCCTGTCATCTATTCTCTTTATCTTGTTCCCTTACTTTTGCTTAATAAGCTTTTCTTCCGCTTATTTGTTAGATAGTGGCCCATTACTAACTGTTCTGGGCTACGGGGATTGGTTCGCCTACTGGGGGGTTGTAGGTGCCATCATGACCGAGAAATCGGGTCGTTACAGCTTGGTATCAGAGCTCTAGGTTCACTGGTGTCATCGGTATAAGAGCCAATGTCTAGTAGAGTCTTGCGGATCGGGGCGGAGATGTCCGTACTCAATCTTCGGGAGGCTACAGTGACATTTTAGGAAATTTGACTCTTTCATTGCTTCTATGTCATGCGTAAGACCCTTGAAGTTTCTGTAAATCTCATTTGTTCTACTTCATTCTTCCGTAGATGGTTCGTACGAGATCATCGGCATCAGACGGAGATGAGCCTCCCACTCCAGCTAGGCGTCGAGGACGCCCTCGAGCAGCGGCACCTGCTAGAGCTGCTAGAGTTGAGATAGAGCCCGAGCAGCATGTGGATCAGGGGGCAGCCCAGGTACCACCAGCTCCAATACCAGCTCCAGCGTCCACTTCTGTTCCAGCTCCAGCCGCAGCTCAGCCTCCTGATATTTGGGGATTACTATTACAACTTTTGGGTATGATTGGAGAGTGGCCTTCTGAGGTAACACAGTTATCCGCTCAGGGGGGAGCCCTGGGTGCACAGAGTTCAGGAGCGCAGCCTGCTACTGTGGCTCCCCGTGCGAAGGTCATTCCGGTCCCATCTGTTGCACAGCCTCTTGCTCCTCGCCCAGCTATGACAGAGTCGGAGCAGAAGGCGTTGGGTAGGTTCTTGAGGATAGCACCTCCGAGGTTTGCTGGTACTTTTGTATAGGATCCACATGACTTTATTACTACCTGTAAGGAGATGTTGCATCATTTGGGTTTGTTGGAGACTCACAGGGTTGGTTATACTACCTATCAGTTGGAGGGCCCAGCGAAGTTATGGTGGAGGGCCCATGTTGCTTGTAGACCACCATCGTCACTTCCTTTGACCTGGTCTGAGTTTTATGAGGCCTTTATGGCAAAGTTCCTACCTCAGAGTGATCGTGAGCGTCACAGGGAGCAGTTTACTTACCTTATGCAGGAGTCTACGACTGTCTCGAAGTATGAGAGTCATTTTCATCAGCTAGCACCGTTTGGAGCTATGATCATTCCTACCGAGGCAGATAGGATTCGCAGATTTGTATGGGGTTTGAGGCCAGAGATCAGGCAGCCAGCTGAGATACTGATTACCAATGGTCGGTCATTCCAGGCTATCGCAGACTATGCCCGCACTGTAAAGGACTTACAGCGACATGATCAGGGGTCCAGAGATAAGAGGCCTCGACATCAGGGTGGCTACAGTGGTTCCAGCAATGGTGGTAGAGGTTCTGGCCAGTGGATTCGGGGTTATCAGCCACAGCAGCACCAAGTTCATTCCAGCCAACCGGTTCAGGCTTCCCTTCAGACTTTTGGTAGTACCCAGTTCGAGCAGGGTCAGAGCAGCCATCAGGGCTATAGCGGCCAGTCTTCGAGGGGTACAGTTTCTGGGGCATCAAATCGTGGTGGTCATACGAGATCTGCTGGTTCATCTGGACCGAGTAGGCCGCCAGGGGCTTGTTTTACTTGTGGTGTGATTGTTCATTTTGCTAGAGATTGCCCTCAGTAGGGTACAATTCAGTTGGCTGAGCCTTTGCGAGCAGTTCAGCCTCCGGCTAGAGGGGGTGGTCGTCAGGGTAGAGGTAGTGCTCCACGTGGCAGAGCAGGTGGTAGGGATGGCGGTCGGGAAGGTGGAGGTCATCGTCAGTTTTACGCGGTCCATATGAGACCAGAGGCAGAGGCCTCAGATGGTGTGATTACAGGTACAATTTTTGTGTGCCATCAGTCTGCTATGGCTTTATTTGATCCTGGATCCACTTGTTCATATGTATCTGCCTACTTTGTGCCTTGTTTGGGGTTGGCTAGTGAGCCATTATTTGTTCATGTTTCTGTTTCGACCCCAATAGGAGATTGTTTAGTAGTGGATCGGATTGTGAGATCTTGTATGATATCTATTGGTGATTCAAAGACTTGGGGTGATTTTATGATCCTTGATATACTAGATTTTGATGTGATACATGGCATGGACTGGTTATACCCTCACCGTGTGGTTTTGGATTGTTATGCCAAGACCATTACCATAGTTGTGCCTGGTGTATCCCCGGTTATGTGGCAGGGTTCTGTTAGCCATGCACCATCTGGGATCATCTCTTGTCTTCGATCTAGGAAGTTGATTTCCCATGGGTATTTAGCTTATCTAGCATATGTCCGAGATGTTAGTGCTGACCCTACTTCTCTTGAGTCTGTTCCTGTGGTTAGAGACTTCCTCGATGTGTTTCCTACCGACCTGCCAGGCCTTCCACCCGAGAGAGATATTGATTTCTCTATTGAGCTAGAGCCGGGCACCAGGCCCATTTCTATTTCTCCTTACTGTATGGCTCCGGCTGAGTTGAAGGAGCTTAAGGAGCAGCTCCAGGGTCTGTTAGCTAAGGGTTTTATTAGACCGAGTGTGTCACCTTAGGGTGCTCTTGTTCTCTTCGTGAAGAAGAAGGATGGGTCGATGCGCATGTGGATTGATTAGTGACAGCTGAATAGGGTGGCAGTGAAGAATAGGTATCCAATGATGAGGATTGATGAGTTGTTTGACCAGCTTCAGGGTTCAGTCGTGTTTTCGAAGATTGATTTGAGGTTCGGCTACCATTAGTTGAGGATTAGGGTAGAGGACATCCCTAAGACAACATTCAGGACACGTTATGGTCATTACGAGTTCCTGGTGATGTCTTTTGGGTTGACTAATGCCCCCGCAACCTTTATGAACTTGATGCACAGGGTTTTTGGCCCGTATTTAGACTCATTTGTGATAGTTTTTATAGACGACATCTTGGTATACTCGCATAGTAGAGATGAGCGTGAGCAGCACTTGAGGGTTATACTCCAGACTTTGAGAAATCATCGACTTTATGCCAAGTTCTCAAAGTACGAGTTTTGGCTTGAGTCAGTTGCATTCCTAGGGCACGTGGTGTCTAAGGATGGGATTAGGGTTGACCCGGGAAAGATTTTTGCGGTTTGTGATTGGCCTAGACTTACTACTTCTACTGAGGTCCACAACTTTATTGGGTTACCAGGTTACTACAGACGGTTCGTTCAGGGTTTTTCTTACATAGCAGCACCCTTGACTATGCTGACTAGGAAGGATGTCCCATTTCAGTGGTCGGACCAGTGAGAGGATAGCTTCCGGTCATTTCCACGTATACGTTTTCCTTGATCTGTTAGAGCTTTCCTGTAGCGGCCCCAAGTCATTTATGGCTTGCTGGGACTGGTGATTCGGTGCCCTGGCCGTTCGATTAGTTGTTATGATCAATTCCCTGTCTTAGAAGCTGAGTATCAAATTTGTGTGATGGTGAATTGCGACCGTACGACCTTAACCTTCGTTCCGTATCAAAGGCTTGCGAGCCTAAAGTTAAGAATTTTATTCACATCGCGCGTATTTGAAAATATGTTATTTTAAAGTTGAATGTGGTAAAAATTTATATTTTTATTAAATTTTTAATGTATTTAAAATGTGTATGAAAAATACTTTTGTTATGACATAATTGTGTATGTGTTTATTTTATAAGATTTTTATACATTGTAATATTTTAATGGAAATAGTAAATTTATTTATGTTGAAAATTATTATTATAATATAGTAGGTTTTATTTGAAATAATTTCCTATTTATTATGATATATTCAAAAAGTTATATTTATTTTACCATGAATTTACGCAATACCCGAGTACATCCATAATGAGATAAATTAGTCTTGGTATACCACCCCACTTCCACATGGAAGTTGTTGGAATGGGCAACAAAAATAGAAAGAGGGCATGTCTGTCACTTGTCCACCTATGGGTGCAAGTATAATTTCTATATATAGCACTAGGACTTGGTAATCCTTATTATTTATTACATATATATATCCAAACTCCTTTTGTTTTTGTTGAAGCTTGGCTAAGGATTAATTCTTCTCCACTCACTTTATATATAGGTATTGCATGTTATATATGTCTCATGTAAAATTCGCCACAGTTTTCGTAAGTAGTAGTAATTTTATTCCATGTAGCATCTATATCGATCTTGTATGCGTAGAAGGAGAATTTAAATAGAAAAATATTTTGATGACATATTTGGTCACCGAGAGCAAATCAATTACCTACGTCAAGTTCGAATTCGAGTTTGATTTCATTTTGGATCTTTTTGGAGTGGTTCGGGCTTGGACATCATTGTTCTAAAGCAGCTTGTCATCGGACGACAGGTAGGTTATGGTTTAAACTCCCTAGACTTAGAATATATCGGATAAAATTGTACTAGCTGGCATCCTTGGATTGGATTATTAGGTTGGTACCACAGACCTTGACCGCTTTATTCATGTCCTCCTACTTTTGTTCCTTCGATGCTTGTAGTACTTACCGATATGTTTTATTTACCCTTGTGGTCCTGTGATGCCTTGTTGACTCTGGAACATAGAAGGTGGGATATTGAGAATGTCCGCGAGTCCCGGGAATAGAATTATCCTTCTAGGCTGGTTATGCTTGCTGAGTAGCTGTGGGCCTGTGCAGGGTCAATAGGTTGATTGTGAGCTGCTGGGCAGCTATTGTGTTTGATCATACCATTTCCATGCATATAAAGAGGTTTTATCCATGTTTTACTATGGTTTGGGCTTCGGACCTACTAACACTATTTTCTAAACCTTGCATGGCCCCGGGGGCCCCTTTTTGATGGAAATAAATTGGAAATGGTTTGATTTAACTTGTGAATATTCTTCGGTAAAAGAAAGTAAAATTATGATTTAAATCACCAGTTTTACGATTAACGCTAGACTCGGCAGGGCCAGGGTGCTAGTTGAGTTTTCTTGCTACTTGAGATAATTTTAGCCTCGATCGGATCGAGCACCTGAGATGACTTTCTACTGTTTAGACCCTGTTATGCCCGGGCACCCTTGGGGGAGTTTTTGAGAAATTTTCCTACTACTTTAGTCCTGTACAGGATCTGGGCATGCATATTCGAGACTGGGTCTCTATCTTGAAACCGGACTTACTTCTGGATGACATGTTTTGATACTGAGTTTTAGTATGGGGTCGGGGGACTCCATGGACCTTGCCATCTGAGCCTGGGGCTTTGGGCTGCGTGTGCCAGAGGAAGGGTATACGGCTGAGTAGAGGTATACGGGCAGTGTCCTTCCATGGAACCTACCTGCTGGGTCGGATCGGCACCGGAGGAGGTACATACAGAGATACCATTTCACTTGAGATCTTCATGCATCATATCATTCATTGTTTGAGGCTCTACCCTTGTTTGTTGTTTGTTGATTGTACGCTCCGATAGTATGGGATGTCAGAGGGTTTTTTTTCACTTGTTTGTGTTCCTCGGTTGTATGGGCGGCCGGGAGACTGTAGGTAGACTCTTGCTGTTTACTTAAAGAATTGTTCCCTGTTACGGTTAAGTATGAAATTGGTTACTGCTAGGCTGTTAGTTTCTCGATTTGAGATTGATATGATTAGTTGAGTTTGATTCCTGTTTCTGAGCATGCCTATCATTACTATTTCCCTCTTCTTACACTTGAGGTTACCGGTATAGCGTCCATTTCGTAAACTTATTATGTATACACTGTTATTGCAAGGACCCCAGGTGCATTGTTTCTTACTTTCACGTGTGCCTATGGTGTCTATATTCTACTTGCTGGCCTCACATGTGGTTCTGTTGACTTCCCTCTAGGCTAGTTCCTGCATACCTTTTGTTGATTTCTGTGACTATTTACTTCTATTATATCTGTTACTACGCTTTTATCGTATATATGCCCAGTCGGCCTATGATACCTACTGGGTACCTTATGCTCCGCATTTGGTACTCACCCTACCCCCTGCATCTTTTGGTGCAGATCCTAGCGTGGGCCATCGCCGTTAGATTGTTGTGATTCATGCTTGGAGATCTGTTGGGGACTACTTCAGACTGAGGGTGAGCTCTTGGCGATCGGAGCTCTTCTTTAGTTTATCTTTTTCTTTATGTACTCTATTACCATTCGGAGACATCTGTATACGTTGTTTTGGATCATTTGTACTCCTTATATGTAGTTTCTGCTCTATACTATGATACCAGGTCTTGGGGTTTGTCTTAGTTTCCGCATATGTATATATATATTCCTGTCATCTATTCTCTTTATCTTGTTCCCTTACTTTTGCTTAATAAGCTTTTCTTCCGCTTATTTGTTAGATAGTGGCCCATTACTAACTGTTCTCGGCTACGGGGATTGGTTCGCCTACCGGGGGGTTGTAGGTGCCATCATGATCGAGAAATCGAGTCTTAACATTTACCCTCTGCAATCACCGTTAATATTACCTAATAATACAGGTATTAGTTTCACGACTTTTCAAAAATTTGTTGACGAAGATATAGCTTCAGTCAGCATTTTTGAGATTAATAAACTTATTACTCAAAATAATTATTTGAGTTTGTATGTTAAAGTTTTAGGTGAACATATTAGTTCCCTGGATAAAAAACTTGATGAATTAACTATTTTGATAAAAGGTTTAAAAAAATGGTATAACTAGTTTGAATATTCCTAGTTCTTCAGATACAAAAAATGATCCTCAGATTGTTGCAACTCATGTTCAAAGGCCTCCTAAGATTCAGGATTTTAAATTTAAATCTTTAAATGATTTAGAAGAACTTCTTGATAAAAAGTTTTCTGGTTTAAATATAAAACCAATAAAGTTTCTTTAGAGTTTAATAAACTCAGAGGTTATCCTAGAAAAAATAATAGTTACGTTAATAAACCCAGCATGCAGACTTATTATTATCCTCATCCTACTCTTCAAGATGTTTTGATAGAAGAACGAGATTGGAATCAGACTAATACATCTTATAATGGTTCCAAAATTTATGAATGGAATCTTGATGGCTTGACTGATAGACAGCTTACTATTATTGTACATAGAATGCTTATGTATTCCACTATCTGTAAAAGTGTTAAAAATACATATAGAACTATTTGTAAAATGATTGTTGCAGGGTTTACTGGCCAACTTCAAGGATGGTGGGATAACTTCCTGAGTGTAGAAGAGAAATCTTCTATTATTAATGCAGTAGCAGCTAATGAAGGTGTTGATAACCTAGGCATGGCTCTAGTGAGGAATGGAGAAGATGTCGTTTATACTCCGGTTCTTACTATTCTAGAACATTTCAATGGTAGATTTACCAACCAACATGAAACGATTCGAACTTTGCTTAATGGACTGAGATGTCGAACCTTAAGTGAGTTCAGATGGTACAAAGATACCTTCCTTAGTAGGGTCATGGAATTACCCAAAAACAAATATGAACATTGGAAAGCCAAGTTTATAGATGGGCTTCCCTCCTTATTTGCTGAAAGAGTTCGAAAAACTCTAAGGGGTAGTCATACTGAAATTCCCTACAAGGATTATACTTATGGCAAGCTTATTGGAGTTTGCACCCAAGAAGGGATAAATCTGTGTAATGAGTTGGCTATGTCCAGACAGCTTAAAATGGATAAGCTTAAAGAAATATCTCAGCTTGGAGATTTTTGCACCCAGTTCGATTTACCCGGACCTTCTGCCTATAATAAAGACAAAAGCATATATTATAAGTCTTCTAGAACTGAAGGATCTCATAGAAGAAGGAGATCTAGACGAAGGACTAAAGAAGAATGAGAAGTTAGGAAAAGCTCTCGTAAATCTAAAAGATTTACTAAAGATAGATCAGGAAGAGATCTGTCAAAAATTAAATGTTATAAGTGTGGAAACTTTGGTCATATAGCCCCCAACTGTAAGTTGACTAAATTTAAAACTTTGGAATTAGATTATGAGACCTTTGATAAAGTGTATGGTTTGTTATACACTTCTGGTTCGGATGTAGATTACTCTGATTCTAATTCTAGTTCTGATATAGAACTTTTAGATTTTTCCGATACTGATAAAAAGGGAAATGATCCTTGTACTACTTGCAAAGGTGATACGTGCAACTGTGAAGATGATGAGATTTATAAGTTGCAATCACAATTTCAAGATTTTGGTGTTAACACGATCACGTCGGACAACATGATCAAACTTTTAAAGGAAGTTTCTGATAACAAGCTTCGAGAAAGAATCATCAACCTAGCTACCACTAATGAGGCTAGTTCAAGTTCTTCAAGACCTCCTGATAATAAAAAAGATGATTTCGAATATTTTACTCCTTATTCTTTAAAAGAGGTTGATAACCGTCTTATGAGTAAAAATGATTTTTTCTGAAAGAAATTCCTCTTTAAATGATTTAAAAGAATAAATTGAGAATTTGAAAAAGGAGATCAAATATCTTAAACAGAACCAAATGATTTTCAATCATAGAATTATTCAGATTGAGACTAATAATTTTGGTGTTGCTAAAAATAATTATATTTCTTCTAATAATAAAGAAAAGGATATTTCTGAACCAGACTCTAAAAATAAAATGTTTTTGGGACTTATGCAAGTTATTACTGCTCATAAATGGTATGTTAAATGTACTATTTTAATTGATAATAGTTTTTCCATCACTAACATTGCCATGATTGATAGCGGTGCTGATGTTAGCTGCATTCAGGAAGGCTTAGTGCCTACAAAATATTTTCAAAAGACCACTCATATGGTTAAATCTGCATCAAGACATGCTTTAGATATAAAGTATAAACTGCCTAATGCTAATATTTGCCAGAATAAGGTTTGCATTCCTCATTTCTTCTTTCTGGTAAAAAATTCGTTATACCCTCCAATTATACTTAGAACCCCGTTTATAAAGGCTATCTATCCTTTTACATGCATAGATTCAAAAGGATTTTCTGCTACTTATAAAGATAATAAGATGAGTTATACTTTTGTTACAGATCCTGTAACTAGAGATATTAATGCTCTTATTAATATGAAATAAGACCATGTTGATTACTTACAATTAGTATTGTTTAGTCTGAATATTTTTGACTCTATGAAATCTGCTAAAGTAAGGGAAAAAATTAAACTAATTTCCGAGCAAATGGCAGTTGATATCTGTGTTGATTATCCTAGTGCTTTTTGGAATCGAAAGAAGCACATTGTTATCCTTCCTTATGAGGATAATTTTTCAGAAGATGATATTCCCACTAAATCCCGTCCTTGCCAGATGAATGCCGAGCTAGTGGAATTCTGCAAAAAAAAATTGATAATTTATTACAAAGGGTTTGATAAAACCTTCCAGGTCTCTTTGGTCCTGCACTGCTTTTTATGTTAATAACGCTGCAGAAAAGGAACGTGGCATTCCTAGGTTAGTCATAAATTATAAACCCTTAAACAAGTATTTGAAGTGGGTAAGATATCCTATTCCTAATAAAAAGGGATTTTTATCAAGATTATACGATGCCAATATATTTTCAAAATTTGATTTAAAATCAGGTTATTGGCAGATCCACATTTTTAAAAAGCATGCTTATAGAACTGCTTTTAATGTACCTTTTGGGTAATATGAATGGAATGTAATGCCTTTTGGCTTGAAAAATGCCCCATCTGAGTTTCAAAAAATTATGAATGATATTTTTAATCCATATCTAGATTTTATCATTGTTTATATTGATGATATTCTAGTATTTTGAAAAACATTTGAGACCCATATAAAGCATCTTGAGATATTCAAGAAAATAGTTATTCAAAATGGTTTGGTTATATCAAGACCAAAAATGATATTTGCAAGGTGGCAAGCTCAATTAGCCCCTTTTGATTTTGAAATCATTTATAAAAAGGGAGTTGATAACTCTTTACCAGATTTTTTATCCAGGGAATATCTTCAATACTGATAATCAATTACTATGTATACAGGATGGATCCTCCGTGGATCACTAAAGGAAGAGGAAGGGGAAGGGGAAGATCATCCCCAAACTCACAAGGGAGGTGATACTCTCAAGCATCATCATCATCAAAATCGTTATACGAATCCTCGTCAAAAAACCATGTTATACAGAGAGGAAATATGAACCTGTACAATGAGAAGATTTCTCAGAAGGATGAATCATCCATTAATTTAAAAGGATATTCCTGAAAACAGTCCGTTATAAGGACCCCTAAAGGCTTACTTGGCCACTCAAGCTACTCAAAAGCAAGGAGATACCTTTGCTTCTATTGCTAAAGAGGATATTGATGATATCAAGTCCTTCGAAAAGGTACCAAAAAGAGAAATTATATTTCTCTTAGAAAACTCTGACATTCATACAAACAATGAACCTTGGAATATACTCCAAAAGTATCTAATCGATGGTTTATACTACCCGGGTGAGTCATACAAAACCCAAAACTATTATGAATCCATTCTTATAAATATGGGAAGTGCAGAGTTTCAGCATTTTTCAGGATACAATACTAAAGAGAATGTTTATAACTTCTCAAAAATTATTATTAAACAGATTATATCCGTCAATGAATGGGGCATATCCACCATGAGAGAAAGGCAGATAAGTTACAATCAGTCCAGCATGAATTTCACGTATTGGGATTATATTCAGGCATTTAATAAAGTGCTTTATTATAATAATAATAGACAAAAGCATACTTGGTTTATAAAAGTATGTGCGAAGATATTCACCGAACCAATTTCAACATGGTTCCTAAAATGGTGGTCATACCACAGTCCTACGGTTAAGATACTACCGTGCGAATTTCTGAAGTTATACAAGGAATGGGTAAAGATTTCACCCGATGTTAACAATCTTGACATGGCAGATCATATTTGCTACCCAGAAAGAATTAATCAAATTCTTTTCTTTATCGAATTTTTGATCCCATGGATTCATAAATGGAGCCCCGAAGTAGGCTACACTGAGGATCAAATCCCTTGCCATTATAGGGCATTCTATAACAATTTATGGGATAAATTAACAAAAATCAACCCCCAAACTAAATTTATGCATGGCCAAGAGTTGATAGACTCCATTACTGATAAAATTCAGTACTATATCAAAGCTCCTAGAAAAGAAGTTATGGAGAAACCTTCGGTGAAACATATGGCTAGGAAGATTTCCTACCAAGAAGGAGACAAAGACAAAATGATCAATGACTATCTCAAAGAAGTAAAAATAAATCTTCTTCAAAGTATGTCACAAATAGATAAATCAGACAATTTGATGAAAAATGTAACGAGCGATGAGGAGGCAGTTGAAGAAGCTCAGCCAGCAAAAACAGACAAAATACTGTCAACATACAAAATCAAAGATGCAGAAGAATTTCTGCAACGAATGAAAGCCATAGATGAAAGACATGGCAAGCTGGTCAAGAAATGAAGAAGAAACAATAATAATAGAAGACAGGACACCTATCAGTAGATACACTGTTACAACAGGAGATATACTGTTGCTCTACAATAGATACATTGTACAGGGACCCACATGGGACCCTTTATACTTTTTATAGATTCTTTTTGTTTTCTTTTCTTTTTCTATATATAGGTTCTTTTTGTTTAGAGAAATCATCAGAAATTTTTGGAGCTCTCTCTCTTCTCTCTAGATAGCTTTGTAAAATTTGTAAAAGAAAGCGTTTGCCGATGTTCCGACCTTCAATAAAAAAAATTGGATCAGTTTAGCAAGCATCACTTGGCTCTTGGTTGTCTCACAAGGTACTTCCATTATTTAGTTTTTGTACTTGTTCTTATTCTCCTAGCTAGGACGATGTCCGGCTAAAGATATCATATCTATGTCGAATAGCTAACTTCTCCCTTATATGCACCATGAACGGATCTAAGCTTTATTAAAGTATAAAGGAATTTTGATATGGTTTCTCGACTTGGTTCTGAGATCGAGGTATAGTTGTATCTAGCACTACTCTTATTGGCTTTGCCTTAGTGGCTACGTCTGGTCAGCCGCGGACCTAAGCCCGTTATTGAGGAGAAAAAGGGCGTCCCTTCCCGGTTAGAACCACCAGACACATGGGCTCAATAAGAAGTATGTATTAGATCCTTGACCGACCCTTTGCTCGGGTAAAAGTTTCACCTTGCATATGAAGATACTTGGTACAATTTTCTTATCCTAACTCTTTCTCTTTTACTTTCTTATGATTGCATAGAGGTTATAATTTAACTTATTTATTCTGTATGATATACTCTTTTATTTAAATATGTTGCTTTTAAAGTTTTTAAATATTATAAGGTATTTAAATTTGCCTTTCGATTCTAAATATCGTATTTGTTGCTCTATATTTTTGAGATATATGTTGAGTATATATTTAACAAGTGATAGTTTTTCATTCCTTTTACGTAGTATTAGACTGTAGTTGGACACTAACTCAAAAGGCAATGGCTATGAATATAAGAAAAACCCATATTTATTGCCTACTGGATTTTATTTTCTGTCAAATCTTTAGATTTTAAGGGACTGTTTGTATGTTAAATGAATGTGCATTTAGGATCAAAATTTGATGTTACGAATTATTTCAGAGCAGGAGATACGAAATTGCTCGGCTGAGTGTTTGATAAAATAAGAATTAATAACTAGAGGAACTAACTTTTAGGCTAAGGTTGATAGAAAGGCGATATCTGAAATGTTATTTTTCTTGATTCACTTGGTCAATCTCCTATTTCTCAAGATCTATAAGCAACATTTGTTAATTATATGCTCCACATGTATCTTGCGAAAGAGATGGTCTAATTTCTAAACATGTTGCCAGTGTGGCAGAAGCTTGAAGAAGAAAACCAGGATTTTTGAGAGCATATCATTTAAGGTTGATGCTGAAGGATCAAATAGAGTGATTCAATGATTTTCTTGAGAGACAGTTGAGGAATTTGGGGTTGAGTTTTCTTCTAAGGAGTCATTCTTTTTCAATGAATCTCAGCTCTCTCCATATGATCGTCGACTCTCTCTTTCTAACAATTCTGCTGAACTGGCTTTGTTTAGGTCTAAAGTGGATAAGATTTCACTCCTCACAATAGCAGCAACTTCAGTCCTATATGTCCTCTTACATGTCAAAATCTTCTTTTCTTTTGTTCCGCATTTCATGTTTTTATCTGTAGTCCCAATTTTCTTGTGAATGTGTTTATACTTTTGAATGTAAATTAGGTGAGATAAGGGCACTAACGAAATTGTTTTTAGGAAGATGAACTACTACTTACAATATGTGAAACATCAAATTATGTGGCTCCAGAGGTGCTCATTAGTTTATCCCGTAACTCATTTTATTTCATATACTTTGAGAAACAACTTTGATTCTAATTTTTCTTCTTGCTACTGTAGGTGACAAACAATAAAGGTTATTTTGGATCTAAGGCTGACTTATGGTCATATGATGTAATACTTTTTGTACTTATAGTTGGTTATCTGCCTTATGAGTCAAATCTCATGGCATTATTGTCACGACCCGATTTCTCGGTCATGATGGCACCTACAACCCCTCAGTAGGCGAACCAATTCCCGTAGCCCAGGACAGTTAGTAATGGGCTACTATCTAACAAATAATCGAAAGAATAGTTTAATAAGCAAAAGTAAGGGGGCAAGATGAAGAGAACAGATAACAGGAATGTATATAAACATATGCGGAAACTAAGCCAAACCCCAAGACCTGGTATCATAGTATAGAGCAGAAACTACATATAAGGAGTACAAACGATCCAAAACAACGTATACAGATGTCTCTGAATGGTAATAGAGTACATAAAGCAAAAGATAAACTAAAGCTGAGCTCCGATCGCCAAGAGCTCACCCTCAGTCTAAAGTAGTCCCCAACAGATCTCCAAGCACGAATTACAGCAATCTAACAGCGATGGCCCACGCTAGGATCTGCACCCAAAGATGCAGGGGGGTAGGGTGAGCACCAAATGCGAAGCATAAGGTACCCAGTAGGTATCATAGGCCGACTGGACACATATAAGATCAAAGCATAGTAACAGACAGAACAGAAGCAAGTAGTCACAGAAATCAACGAAAGGGTACACAGGAACTAGCCCAGGGGGAAGTCAACAGAACCACGTGTGAGGCCAGCAAGCAGAATATATACACCATAGGCACAGGTGAAAGTAAGAAACACGCACCTGGGGTCCTTGCAATAACACTGTATACATAATAAGTTTACGAAATGGACTGTATACTGGTAACCTCAAGTGTAAGAAGAGGGAAAGAGTAATGATAGGCATGCTCAGAGACATGAATCAAACTCAAATAATCATATCAATCTCAAATCCAGAAACTAACAGTTTAGCAGTAACCAATTTCATACTTAACCGTAACAGGGAACAATTCTGTAAGTAAATAGCAAGAGTCTACCTACACTCCCCCGGTCGCCCATACAACCGAGGAACACAAACAAGTGAAAACAAACCCTCCGGCATCCCATACTACCGGAGCGTACAATCAACAAACAAAAAACAAGGGTGGAGCCTCAAACAATGAATGATATGATGCATGAAGATCTCAAGTGAAATGGTATCTCTGTATGTACCTCCTCCGGTGCCGATCCGGCCCAGCAGGTAGGTTCCATGGAAGGACACTGCCCGTATACCTCTACTCCACCGTATACCCTTCCTCCGGCACACGCAGCCCGAAGCCCCAGGCCCGGATGGCAAGGTCCATGGAGGTCCCTGACCCCATACTAAAACTCAGTATCAAACATGTCATTCGGAAGCAAGTCCGATTTCAAGATAGAGACCCAGTCTCGAATATGCATGCCCAGACTCTGTCTAGGACTAAAGTAGTAGGAAAATATCTCAAAAGCCCCTCCAAGGGTGCCCGGGCATAACCGGGTCTAAACAGTAGAAAGTCATCTCAGGTGCTCGGTCCGACCGAGGCTAAAATTATCTCAAGTAGCAAGAAAACTCAACTAGCACCCCGACCCTGCCGAGTCTAGTGTTTATCGTAAAACTGGTGATTTAAATCATAATTTTACTTTCTTTTACCCAAGAATATTCACGAGTTAAATCAACCATTTCCAATTTATTTCCATCAAAAATGGGCCCCCGGGGCCATGCAAGGTTTAGAAAATAGTGCCAGTAGGCCCGAAGCCAAAACCGTAGTAAAACATGGATAAAACCTCTTTATATGCATGGAAATGGTATGATCAAACACAATAGCTGCCCAGCAGCTCACAATCAACCTATCGACCCTGCACAGGCCCACAGCTACTCAGCAAGCATAACCAGCCTAGAAGGATAATTCTATGCCCGGGACTCGCGGACATTCCCAATATCCCACCTTCTATGTTCCAGAGTCAAGGCCTCACAGGACCACAAGGGTAAATAAAACACATCGGTAAGTACTACAAGCATCGGAGGAACAAAAGTAGGCGGACATGAATAAAGCGGTCAAGGTCTGTGGTACCAACCTAATAATCCAACCCAAGGATGCCGCTAGTACAATTTTATCCGATATATGCTAAGTCTAGGGAGTTTAAACCATAACCTACCTGTCGTCCGATGACAAGCTGCTAGAACGACAATGTCCAAGTCCGAATCACTCCGAGAAGATCCAAAATGAAATCAAACATGAATTTTAGGCTTGAATAACTTGACGTAGATAGCCGATTTTCTTTCAGAGATCTTATACTGTGTTAAAATATTTTCCTACTAAATTCATTCATTTTCCCCTTTTTTTCCCTTGAAAGGCACGTATGTGCAGGATTGTTGCCTATATAGAGACATTTTATAAAAATGCAAAAGGAATGGAATGAAATTCATTTATAACCAAAATGGATAAGGACAAATTAATTTAGAAATTATGGATTGCTAGGTGTCAAGTTTTGAAAGTAGTTTGATGCCAACCATGTATGCTTACCTTGCTGTAAGTTCCACGTGGAACTGGTAAGCCAAAATTAATTCTATCTCGTTACGTATATATTCGGGTATTGCATAAATTCGTGGTATAATAAATATACTTTTTGAATATATCGTAATAAATAGAAAATTATTCCAAATAAAACCTACTATATTATTGTAGTAATTTTCAACATAACTAAGTTTACTATCTCCGTTAAAATATTACAATGTGTAAAAACCTTATAAAATAAATACGTACACAATTATATCATAACAAAATTATTTTTCATAAACATTTAAAATATTTTAAAAAGGTAATAAAAATATAACTTTTTACCACATTCAACTTTAAAATAAAATATTTTCAAATACGCGCGATGTTAATAAAATTCTTAAATTTAGGTTCGCAATTCACCATCGCACGATTTTGATACTCAGCTCCTAAGATAAAGAATTGATCATAACGACCAATCGAACGGCCAGGGCACCGAACCACTGGTCCCAGCAAGTCATAAATGACTTAAGGCCGCTACAGGAAAGCTCTAACAGTACAAGGAAAATGTATACGTGGAAATGACAGAAAGAGTCGTTACATCATCCACTACTAAAAAAGGACTTTCGTCCTCAAAAGTCAAGGACAAGGGAGTACCTGAAGGCTCAAACAGCTACGGATACTGAGCCCGCATATCTCTCTCGGGCTCCCAGGTAGCCTCCTCGACTGGACGATGCCTCCACTGAACCTTAACAACCGGGATCTCTCGAGACCTCAATCTCTTGACATCTCTGGCCAAAATAGTTGTCGGCTCCTCAACAAGGGCTAAACCATCACCCAACTGAACTGAATCCCACTGTAACACATGAAACTCATCTGGGACATACCGACGCAACATCGAAACATGAAATACAGGATGTATAGCTGAAAATATCAGAGGCAAGGCTAGCTGATAGGTAACGCTACCAACCCTCTGAAGAATCTCAAATGGCCCAATGTACCTGGGGCTAAGCTTGCCCCGCCTACCAAATCTCATCACGCTCTTCATGGGCGATACACGGAGAAACACCAAGTCACTGACACTAAACTCCAAGGCACGAAGCCTACGATCAGCATAACTCTTCTGCCTGCTCTGAGCTGCCCGAAGTCTGTCCTGAATCGCTTGAACCTGATCTAAGGAATCTCGAAGCAAATCTGTGCTCTGTGGCCTAGAATCAAAACCATCAAACCAACCTACCGGTGATCTGCAACGCCTGCCATACAAAGCCTCAAAAGGTGCCATGCCGATACTCGAATGGAAACTGTTATTATAAGCAAACTCTGCCAAGGGAACAAACTGATCCCAAGAACCTCCAAAGTCAAGAACACAGGCACGAAGCATGTCCTCCAGAATTTGAATGGTCCTCTCGGACTAGCCATCTGTCTGAGGGTGGAAAGCGGTAGTAAGATGAACCTCTGTACCCAAATCTCGCCGAATAGCCCTCCAGAACTGAGATGTGAACTGAGTGCCGCGGTCTGAAATGATAGAAGCTGGGACCCCGTGCAACCGAACAATCTCACGAAGGTAGATCTGAGCTAACCTCTCTGCGCCATAAGAAGTCTGAACCGGCAAGAAATGTGCTGACTTAGTCAGCCTATCAACAATAACCCATATGGAATCAAACCCATGAGAAGTACGAGGCAAACCAACAACGAAGTCCGTAGTAATCCCTTCCCACTTCCACTCAGGAATGGGAAGTCGCTGCATCAAACCACCAGGTCTCATGTGCTCAAACTTAACCTGCTGACAGTTCAAGCACCGAGATACAAACTCCGCTATATCCCGCTTCATACCACTCCACCAGTAAAGCTGCCTCAAGTCTCTATACATCTTTGTTGTGCCAGGGTGAATGGAGTATCTAGTACAATGTGCCTCGTGAAGTATCAACTGAATCAAATCACTAATCCTCGGAACACAAAGGCGACTATAAAACCTCAGAACCCCATCTGAATCTAGAGTAGCCCGACTGGTCTCACCCTGAACAACCCGATCACGAAGGTCACACAACTGTTGATCCTCAAACTGACGGCTCTGAATCTGATCAATCAAAGTAGAACGAACCTCAACACTGGCGAGAACTCTGCTAGGATCCTACAAGTCAAGCCTAACCAAATGGTTAGCCAAGGACTGGATGTCCGAGGCCAATGATCGCTCTGAAACTGAGAGAGAAGCTAGGCTACCCATACTCACTGCCTTCCGACTCAAGGCATCTGCTACCACGTTTTTCTTGCCCGGATAATACAGAATAGTGAAGTCATAGTCCTTCAGTAACTCGACCCATCTCATCTGTCTCGAGTTCAACTCTCGCTGACTAGTGATATACTGAAGACTACGGTGATCAGTGAAGATCTCAAAGTGAACTCCATATAGGTAATGCCTCCAGATCTTGAGCGCAAAAACTACCGCTGCCAACTCTAAGTCATGAGTGGGGTAGTTGCGCTCGTGAACCTTCAGCTGCCTCGATGCATATGCTATTACTCGACCCTGCTGCATCAACATACAACCAAGACCAACCCCAGAAGCATCAAAATACATGGAGAAGATCTGACCCTCAATTGGCAAAGTCAAAATTGGAGTTGAAGTCAATAAGGCCTTAAGCCTCTGAAAGCTATCCTCGCACTGATCCGACCACTGAAATGGGACATCCTTCCTAGTCAGCATAGTCAAGGGTGCTGCTATGGAAGAAAATCCCTGAATGAAGCATCTGTACTAACCTGCTAACCCAACAAAACTGCGAACCTCAGTAACAGTAGTAGGTCTAGGCCACTCACAAACCGCTGAAATCTTTCCCGGATCAACCCTAATCCCATCCTTAGACACCACGTGCCCTAGGAATGCAACTGACTCAAGCCAAAACTCGCACTTTGAGAACTTGGCATAAAGCCGATGATTCCTCAAAGTCTGGAGTACAACCCTCAAGTGCTTCTCATGCTCATCTCTACTACGCGAGTATACCAAGATGTCGTCTATAAAAACTATCACAAATAAGTCCAAATACGGGCCAAGAACCCTGTGCATCAAGTTCATAAAGACTGCGGGGGCATTAGTCAACCCAAAAGACATCACCAGGAACTCATAATGGCCATAACGTGTCCTGAATGCTGTCTTAGGGATGTCCTCCACCCTAATCCTCAACTGATGGTAGCTAGACCTCAAATCAACCTTCGAAAACACGACTGAACCCTGAAGCTGGTCAAACAAGTGATCAATCCTCCGCATCGGATACCTATTCTTCATTGTCACCCTATTCAGCTGCCGATAATCAATACACATGCGCATCGACCCATCCTTCCTCTTCACGAAGAGAACAGAAGCACCCCAAGGTGACACACTCGGTCTAATAAACCCCTTAGATAACAGATCCTGGAGCTGCACCTTAAGCTCCCTCAACTCAGTAGGAGCCATACGGTAAGGAGAAATAGAAATGGGCCTGGTGCCCGGCTCTAGCTCAATAGAGAAATCAATATCTCTCTCGGGTGGAAGGCCTGGCAGGTCGGTAGGAAACACATCGAGGAAGTCTCTAACCACAGGAACAGACTCAGGAGAAGTAGGGTCAGCACTAACATCTCGGACATATGCTAGATAATCTAAACACCCACGGGAAATCAACTTCCTAGCTCGAAGACAAGAGATGATCCCAGATGGTGCATGGCTAACAGAACCCTGCCACACAATCGGGGATACACCGGGCACAGCTATGGTAATGGTCTTGGCATAACAATCCAAAACCACACGGTGAGGGGATAACAGTCCATGCCCAGTATCACATCAAAATCTAGCATATCAAGAATCATCAAATCACCCCAAGTCTCTGAATCACCAATAGATATCATACAAGATCTCACAATCTGATCCACTACTAAAGAATCTCCTACTGGGGTCGAAACAGAAACATGAACAGATAATGGCTCACTAGCCAACCCCAAACAAGGCACAAAGTAGGCAGATACGTATGAACAAGTGGATCCAGGATCAAATAAAGCCATAGCCGACTGATGGCACACATAAATCGTACCTGTAATCACAGCATCTGAGGCCTCTGCCTCTGGTCTCCTAGGGACCGCGTAAAACTGACGATGACCTCCACCTGCCCGACCGCCATCCCTACCACCTTCTCTACCTCACGGTGCACCACCTCTACTCTGACGACCACCCCCTCTAGCCGGAGGCTGAACTGCTCGTAAAGGCTCGGCCAACTGAACTATACCCTGCTAAGGGAAATCTCTAGCAAAATGACCAATTGCACCACAAGTAAAATAATCCCCTGACGGCCTACTCAGTCGAGATGAACCAGCAGATCCCGTATGACAACCACGACCTGATGCCCCAGAAACTGTACCCCTCGAAGATTGGCCACTATAGCCCTGATGGCTGCTCTGACCCTGCTCGAACTGGGTACTACCGAAAGTCTGAAGGGAAGCCTAAACTGGTCGGTTGGACTGACCCTGGTGCTGTTGTGGCTAATAACCCCGGCCCCACTAGCCAGAACCTCTACCACCATATCTGGAACCACTGAAGCCACCCTGATATCGAGGCCTCTTATCTCTAGACCCCTAATTATGTCACTGTAAGTCCTCCACAGTACGGGCATAGTCTATGATAGCCTAAAATGATCGACCACTGGCAATCAATATCTCAGCTGGCTGCCTGATCTCTGGCCTCAATCTCCATACAAATTTGCGAATCCTATCTGCCTCGGTAGGAATGATCATAGCTCAAAATGGTGCTAGCTGATGAAAACGGGTCTCATACTCCGAGACAGTCCTAGACTCATGCATAAGGTGAGTAACCTGCTCCCTGCGATGCTCACGATCACTCTGAGGTAGGAACTTAGCCATAAAGGCCTCATAAAACTTAGACCTGGTCAAAGGAGGTGACGATGGTGGTCTACAAGCAACCTGAGCCCTCCACCATAACTTTGCTGGGGCCTCCAACTGATAGGTAGTATAACCAACCCCGTGAGTCTCCAACAAACCCAAATGATGCAACATCTCCTCACAGGTAGTAATAAAGTCATGTGGATCCTGTCCAGAAGTACCAGCAAACCTCGGAGGTGCTAACCTCAAAAACCTACCCAACGCCTTCTGCTCTGACTCTTTCATAGCTGGGCGAGGAGCAAGAGGTTGTGCAACTGATGGAACCGGAATGACCTCTGCACGGGGAGCTGCAGTAGCAGGCTGTGCTCCTGAACTCTGTGCACCTAGGGCTGCCCCCTGAGCGTATGTCTGTGCTACCTCAGAAGGCCGCCCTCCAATCATACCCAAAAGTTGTAATAGTAATCCCCGAATATCTGGAGACTGAGCTGCGACAGGAGCTGGCACAGAAATGGGCGCTGGTGTTACTGGAGCTGGTGCTGGAACTGGTGCTGGAATTGGTGGTACCCGGGCTGCCCCCTGATCCACATGCTGCTCGGGCTCTATCTCAACTCTAGCAGCTCTAGCAGGTGCCACTGCTCGAGGGCGTCATCGACCCTTAGCTGGAGTGGGAGGCTCATCTCCGCTTGATGTCGATGATCTCGTACGAACCATCTGCGGAAGAATTAAGTAGAACAAATAAGATTTCCAGAAACTTCAAGGGTCTTACGCACGACACAGAAGCAATGAAAGAGTCAAATTTCCTAAAATGTCACTGTAGCCTCCCGAAGATTGAGTACGGACGTCTCTGCCCCAATCCGCAGGACTCTACTAGACATTGGCTCCTATACCGATGACACCGGTGAACCTAGAGCTCTGATACCAAGCTGTCACGACCCGATTTATCAGTCATGATGGCACCTACAACCCCCAGTAGGCAAACTAATTCACGTAGCCCAGGACAGTTAGTAATGGGCTACTATCTAACAAATAAGCAAAAGAATAGTTTAATAAGCAAAAGTAGGGGGGAAAGATGAAGAAAATATATAACAGGAATGTATATATACATATGCGGAAACTAAGCCAAACCCCAAGGCCTGGTATCATAGTATAGAGCCAAAACTACATACATGGAGTGCAAACGTTCCAAACAATATATACAGATGTCTCTGAATGGTAATAGAGTACATAAAGCAAAAGATAAACTAAAGCTAAGCTCCGATCGCCAAGAGCTCACCCTCAGTCTGAAGTAGTCCCCAATAGATCTCCAAGCACGAATCACAGCAATCTAACGGCGATGGCCCATGCTAGGATCTGCACCCAAAGATGCAGGGGGGTAGGGTGAGCACCAAATGCGAAGCATAAGGTACCCATTAGGTATCATAGGCCGACTGGGCCCATATAAGATAAAAGCATAGTAACAGACAGAACAGAAGCAAGTAGTCACAGAAATCAACAAAAGGGTACACAGGAACTAGCCCAGAGGGAAGTCAACAGAACCACGTGTGGGGCCAGCAAGCAGAATATATACACCATAGGCACAGGTGAAAGTAAGAAACACGCACCGGGGGTCTTTGCAATAACAGTGTATACATAATAAGTTTACGAAATAGACGGTATACCGGTAACCTCAAGTGTAAGAAGAGGGAAAGAGTAATGATAGGCATGCTCAGAGACATGAATCAAACTCAACTAATCATATCAATCTCAAATCCAGAAACTAACAGTTTAGCAGTAACCAATTTCATAATTAGACTGTAGCCAGAGTCTACCTACAGTCCCCCGGCCGCCCATACAACCGAGGAACACAAACAAGTGAAAACAAACCCTCCGGCATCCCATACTACCGGAGCGTACAATCAATAAACAACAAACAATGGTGGAGCCTCAAACAATGAATGATATGATGCATGAAGA
>QJPP01001554.1:0-210395 GCA_003996215.1 Jaltomata sinuosa
CAAAATAGACCGGGCAAGTTCTAGATGCATGCACAGAGTAAGAATTTATAACAATACGCTCACACACACTTGGCACCAAGAAACCATACCACTACCAACTATCAAGACAACAACTCGGCTTAACATACTTATTCCAATCATAACCACACAATGACATCTAAGGATCCAGACAGTCAATCGTTTCAAACATAAGTACAAAATCAACTTTTTCAGAGGGGGCTCCTTTTGGTATATTTTCCAACCAACCATGCCATGCTTGCTATAGACACTAAAAAAAAACAACTAAAATTTTAAACGACAACCTAAACATGCCAGTTCTACTAGATAGCACACCGGAGGGAAAAGAAACACGGCAACAAAAACCCTCGGTGGTGAAAGACTCACAGGTAACCCAACACCCTCAACTTAGATTCATGCATTGTCCCCAATGCATAAATGTGAAAACTAAAACTGTGAGAGAAAGGAATACCTGTGAAGTTCATGGGGCTCAGAGTTTGGCATGGTGTTGGAGACCGCCAGGGTCTCCAAAGCAGGCGAAATTGATGGAATAGGTGCCAGCTACCCCATCTCGTTGAGCTCCAACTTCCTCTTTTATCGGCTCCGCAGCTCATCGCAGCAACTTCTTTGCTCTTTCATCGCTGGTTTTCTTGCGGTGTTTTCTCTTTCTCGATTTGTTTTCACCGCCTTCCTCGACATGTTTCCCTTCTTGCGATCGCAACCTCATTCTTGTAGCAACTAGGGTCTCGACAGGACCCTTCTCCTTAATATGCAACTCCGCAGGGGCTTCTTCAACCACATTTATGACTGCGACCACTCTCATGTCTCTTGGTTGCTTCATCAATTTACACACATCGAACTTGACAAATTCATTGTTTAACCTGAATGTCAGTTCGTTTCTCTCCATGTTAACCAACACTCTCGCAGTGGCCAGCAATGGTCGTCCCAAGATTATGGGGACTTCAAAGTCCACTTCGCAATCCCAGATCACAAAGTCAGCTGGGAATATAAGCTTACCAACTTTTACCAGCACATCAGACAATATTCCCACCGGTCACTTCACTGAACGGTCAGCCATTAGCACCCTCATGGTCGTTGGTTTGGGAGCTCCCAAACCCAATTGTTTATAGATTGCTAGTGGCATCAAGTTGATGCTGGCACCAAGATCACATAATGCTTTTCCGAAGTTGAGCTTCCCGATAGTACAGGGGACAGTAAAAGCACCTGGATCTTCCTTCTTGTCCACTAACGATCTTGAGGAAATAGCACTGCAGTGGTGGAGGTTATCTTCTGGTTCCACGCTTACTGACCTCTTCTTGGTAATCAAGTCCTTCATGAACTTGGCATATCCGGGCATTTGTTCAAGCGCTTCTACCAGTGGGATGTTTATTGATATCTGCTTGAGCATGGTCATGAAATTCAGGAACTTGCCATCTTCCACTTTCTTCTTCAAACATTGCGGAAACGGAGGCGGTGGCCGAGGCATCATAGTTGGAAGTTTTTCAGCTTCCTTGCTTTCATCCGCAGGTCTTTGAGTCGCCTCCTCTACCGCCTTGTTGTCCGTGATCTCACCATCCTGAGTCTGAATTACCGAATGTGATTCCGGTAATGTTCTACCGCTTCTTGTAGTGATCGCCTTACAGCTAGCGTCATTCCTCGGGTTTTGAATAGTGTCACTCGGCAGGGTCCCTGTCTTCCGTTGATTTAGAGCCGCCGAAATCTGACCCACTTGTTGCTCTAACTGCTTGATCAAGGTGGAATGTGAATCCACTACCTGACTCATTGTTGATAGTTCGGTCCTCATCTCCTTTACCGCGGAGTCAGTAGATTACACCTTTAGCAGCATCTTCGCCATTATGTTCTCCAATTTAGACGTCCCTGTCTCAGTGCTAGCTCTATCCCGATTACCAGGTGGTACATACAACCCACCTCTATCAGTGTTATTCCTCCAGTTTCCTTGGTCACGATCTCTGTAGCCAGCTTTTTCATAGTAGTTGTCCTTCTGATAGTTCCGACCTTGGTTTCCTTGGCCGTTGGCCTGGAAACCACCCAAATAATTCGCCTCCTCATCAGATTCAAACGCTGCTGCTCTACCTTGGGAACCCACAGCTTTCACCTTCTCAATGCCCCCTGACATCAAATGCTTGGTCAGCAGGTCCATTTGCGTTTTTAGATGGGCCATGTCGTGGTCTCGTTCTTCCTCTTTCCTGCGCTGCTCTGCTGACACACCAACTGCATAAGTGCTAGCTGCTACCTCTGAATCCCGTGTATGCCAGGCTCTGTTGGTTTTGGTGAGCCTGTCCAACATAGTTGTGGCCTCAACAAAAGTGAGACCCATGAATGCTCCACCTGCTGCGTTGTCCAATGTCGGCTTAGTAGCCGAATTCAGTGCCCTGTAGAATGTCTGCATCAAAAGTTGTCGGTAAGCTGATGGTTCGGGCATTGTGTCAACTTCTTCTTGAATCGTAACCAAGTCTCATGTAAAGCTTCGTGAGGTTGTTGCCTGAAATTGCTAATCTCATCCCTCAACTGTATCATCCTAGAGGGAGGAAAGAACCTTTCTAGGAAAGCTCTTTTCAACTCTCCCGAAGTTGTGATAGAGTCGGGGGTCAACTCTGTCAACCATAACGCTGCCTCATCAGACAGAGACAACGGAAACAACCTGAGCCTGATCGCTGTCTGACTTACTCCAGGCAATTCGAACGACTTGCAGATAGCCACAAAATTCATCAGGTGCCGGTTTGGATCATCACCAGCGACTCCACGAAACACTCCTCTCAAATTCAACAGCTGAATCATTGTGCTAGTGATGTTGAACTTGGCCCCGGGTGCTAGCGGGGGAAACGCAATAGCGCCCGTGGTACCAACTCCATCTAAGTCGACCTCATCATCATTCAACTCTATGTCGACCTCAAGACCACCAGCATTCACACGTTTTTGGGCTTGCTGAGCTGCAGCGAGTCTCGCTGCATCTTGTTGTTGCTCATTCATGTTTTGCCTTATCGTTCTTGCAAGCTCGGGGTCTTAGGGTACTATTGGTTCACCCGAGCCTCGGGTACTTGGCATTCACAACTATGTACCCTGTAAAAACAAAAACAACAAATAAAAATAAAAGCAGGAAATATGACTAAGAGTCAAATAAACACACACGACTTAATAAACAACCGTATTCCCCGGCAACGGCGCCAAAATTTGATAACGCCCAAACTACACCTCAAATTAAGAAGCGTAAGCGGTCATCGGCAAATATAGAACCCAACAGAGGTTGGGGTCGATCCCACAGGGAATAAGGTGCGAATTAAGTCGTTAGTGAAGTAAATGACTAGTAATCAATATTTTTCGGTAAATAGGGGGGTTTGCGTGATGAAAACGTGAACAAAAGAAAATACTAACGTACGAGTGAAATCAATATGAGAGAGAACTAGGGAAGTGTTCACCATGGCATTGTAACAATGTCGATTCAAGCTTAACCGGGTTCTTTCTTATATGCATGTCACGATGTGATTGAATTAATGGTATCATCTAAACGTTTCTCAACCAAATAGACGAATTTCCTTTTCAATTCTCTCGAACTTGAAAAAGGTGAGCTTTTTATATTTCAATCCTAAACATCAAGTAGATTAATCTAGTTACAGCATTAATCATAAGACGAGAGTTGGTAGTCTCGAATCCTCGTTGTTAACCAAATTTCCCGGTTTTAATTTCTTTACTCAAGCAAATTAAACCTAGGCATGTTCTAATATTTGCAACCACTAGAAAACGTTAAGAATGAATGATTAACAACGTGACAATCACAAATATTGAACCCGACGCTACCCGGAATCTATATCGCTACTTTAGCCATGGCTCCCACAACCCTAGTTGTGGGAAGTTAGTTAATCATGCTTTCATGGAAAGAAAAGAGATTCATATTCATAATAAAGAGAAAAGAGATTCTTACAATATAATGAAAACAAGCTTCAATTTTCCAAGAACAAGAACCCAAGATCCCAAGAACAATTCAAGAACACGAATTCAAGAAGAGGAAAACGTGTTTCTTGCTCTCCAATTTTCGCTCAAAAGTAGACTAAAAATCTCCTAAAACTATTGGGTGAACAATTTGTAATTGATCTGTAATGTATTGTTAATTAACTTGTAATGTCTTGTTAATGAATTGAATAAAATAAACCTAACATAGGGTATTTATAGGAGTCCAGGAAATAAACCCAAAAACATTCAGAATCCGTGTCGCGTGTTCTGCCTCAACTTGACGGTTTGGGTGACGGACCGTCACGCATGTGACGGGCCGTCACCACTAAACAGTGAGCTCCCAGGCACTTTTTCAGGTAAGTCGTCACCTGCTCGACGACTTACATGAATATTCTGGTAAGTCGTCGGGCCTGTGACGACTTACTGGAAATTTCTGGTAAGTCGTCCGCCCAGTGACGACTTACAGTGTTTTTCTTTGTTTTATCTTGGTGAAATGGGTGACGGTCTGTCAGGTCAGTGACGGGCCGTCAGACGGGCCGTCACTCTTAGGCAGAAGCGCTCTTTTGATCGTATTTCCTTCCTTTTCTACGTTTGTCTTCCTTTCCTGCAAATATAACATAAAAACATCAAAAACGACAACGGTTGCTTGAAAACTTACGATTGTTCTTAGTTTAGAGGCGTCGAAAGTGCCGTAGAATGGCGGCACATCATCTACCACAATGGGTTTTTCAACAGATACTCTCACACCCTCATCGACCATATTTTCAGCATCTACTAACTCATCTTCCTCAGCAACATTACCTTTCTGAGTCTGAATTACCGGATGTGATTCCGATAATGTCTTACCGCTTCTGGTGGTGATTGCCATACAATTTCCGTCATTTCTCGGGTTTTGAATGGTGTCACTCGACAATGTCCCAGCTTTCCTTTGATTTAGAGACGCCGAGACTTGACTCATTTGTTGCTCTAGCTGCTTGATTGAGGTGGAATGAGAATCCACCAACTGGCTTATTGATGATAATTCAGATTTCATTTCCTTGACTCCTGAGTCAGTAGATTCCGCCTTCAACAACATCTTAGCCATCATAGTCTCCAATTTGGACGTCCCTGTCTCGTTGCTAGCTCTTTCCCGATTACCAGATGGTACATACAAACCACCTCCATCAGTTTTATTCTTCCAGTTCCCCTGATCACGGCCTCTATAGCCAGCTTTTTCATAGTAGTTGTCCTTCTGATAGTTCCGACCTTGGTTTCCCTGACCATTGGCCTGGAAACCACCCAAATAATTTGCCTCCTCATCAGATTCAAACTCTGCTGCTCTACCTTGGGAACCCACAACTTTCACTTTCTCTGTACCTCCTGACAGCAAATGTTTTGTCAGTAGGTCCATTTGCGTTTCAGATGGGCCATATCTTGGTCCCGCTCTTCCTCTTTCCTGCGCTGTTCCACTGGCATACCGACTGCATAAGTGCTAGAAGCCACCTCTGTATCCCGTGTATGCCAGGCCCTATTGGTTTTAGTGAGCCGGTCTAAAATAGTTGTGGCATCGATAAAGGTAAGACCCATAAACTCTCCACCTGCTGCATTATCCAGTGTCGGCTTCGTAGCTGAATTCAGTGCCCTATAGAATGTTTGCATTAGGAAATTTTTGGTCAACTGATGGTTCAGGCATTGTGTAAGCTTCTTCTTGAACCGCAACCACGTCTCATGTAAAGCCTCATGAGGTTGTTGTCTGAAATTGCTAATTTCATCCCTCAACTGTATCATCCTAGAGGGAGGAAAAAACCTTTCTTGGAAAGCTCCTTTCAACTCTCCCCAGGTTGTGATAGAGTAGGGGGTTAGCTCTGTCAACCATAATGCTGCCTCATCAGACAGAGACAATGGAAATAACCTGAGTCTATTCGCGGTCTGACTTACTCCAGGCAATTCTAACGACTTGCAGATACCCACAAAATTCATCAGGTGTCAGTTTGGATCATCACCAGTGATAACGCTCAAAGTACCACTCCAATTAAGAAGCGTAAGCGATCGTTGTAAAATATAGAACCCAACAAAGGTTGGGGTCGATCCCACAGAGAATATGGTGAGAATTAAGTCTGTAGTGAATTAGTTGACTAATGGTCAATAGTTTCCAGTAAATAAAGGAGGGGTTTTGTGTGAACAATGTGTAAACAAAACGAATAATAATGTAATCAAGATGAGAGAGAACTAGGGAAGTGTTCACCCTGGCGTTGTAACAATGTCGATTCTAAGCTTAACCGGGTTCTTTCTATATGCGTGTCACGATGCGATTGAATTAATGGTATCATCTAAACGTTTCTCAACCAAATAGATGAATTTACTTTTCAATTCTCTCGAACTTGAAAAGGTGTGCTTTTAGATTTCAATCCTAAACATCAAGTAGATTAATCTAGTTACAGCATTAATCATAAGATGAGAGTTAGTAGTCTCGAATCCTCGTCGTTAATCAAGTTTCCCGATTTTAATCTCTTTACTCAAGCAAATTAAACCTAGGCATGTTCTAATGTTTGCAACCACTAGAAAACGTTAAATAATGAATGATTAACAACGTGACAACATATATATTGAACCCGTCGCTACCCGGAATCTATCTTGCTACGTTTTCCATGGCTCCCACAACCCTAGTTGTGGGAGGTTTAGTTCCTCATGCTACTAAGAAAAGAGAAGAGAATAGTATTCATAATAAGGAGAAGAGATTCTTACAATATAATGAAAACAAATCTTCAATGATCCAAGAACAAGAAAACCAAGATCCCAAGACAAATTAAGAACACGTTTTCAAGACAAGGAAAACGTGTTTGTTGCTCTCAAATTCTCTCCTAAAACTATTGGGAGAACTATTGTAAAAAGCTTGACAAATAAAATAAACCTAACATAGGGTATTTATAGGAGTCTAGGAAACAAATCCCAAAAATGCTCGGATTCCGCGTTGCCAACTGTCTCAACTTGACGGCCAGGCTGACGGACCGTCACTGGCTTGACGGACCGTCGCCTTGGCCGTCACCACTAGGCAGTGGTGCAGCTCAACTTGACGGTCACTGTGACGTACCGTCACCACCTTGACGGACCATCACGGCGGCCGTCACTCCTAGGCAGTGGCCTGCCACCACTTGACGGTCTCTGTGACGGACTATCACATGTGTGACGGACCGTCACTCAGGCCGTCACTCTTATCCAAAATGTCTTTTTGCTCGTATTTCCTTCCGTTTTCGTGTTTGTCTCCATTTCCTACAAATATAACATAAAACCATCAAAACGACGACGGTTGCTTGAAAACGTACGATTGTTCTTAGTTAAAAGGAGTCGAAAGTGCCGTAAAATGGCGGCACATCAACACCCTTAACTTAGACGTTCGCTTGTCCTCAAGCAACATAACATAATAGAAAAACAACACGACGACTCAACTAAGAAAACAAACTCGTGTCTCTAGCAACTCATGGTCATTCATTAGTTCAATAAATCAAGCTCCCTCGTAGCACACAAATGTATGAAACGCTAACTTGCAAGGATCCAAACATGTCATTCCGATATGATAGAACATTCTACATACACACGCGCAGCTGTCTTAACAATCAATAGAAAATACAGAAATCTTGGTGCCCTCACCACAAAGAAGTCCCTCTCAAGATTTGGGACTAGGTAAGCGCTCACACTTACAAACGATTTCGAACAATGCACATGCGATACCATAGGCTTGCCCTTACTATTCTATTTCAGTTCTTCAGAAAACCGCTCAGGATCACTACAGGACTTGTTTTGGCTTGTAATGAGGCTTCAGGTGCAGGTAGGATACATTTAGGGGTTAGTGACTAAGCCCTCCTTGGAACCACCGACGTCTTATTACCACATACCTTACTTTGTCCATCCTCATTCACCTTTTTATTTCCTTTTCTCTAGCTACAGGTGCGGCCTCTTTATTTTGACAATTCTTTTTATTACTTTTTTCGATCTTTTTCATCTCTTTTTTTTTCTTTTCTTAGGCACACACCCGAATTTTCATTCTATTCACAACCAATCTTCTCCATCCTCTTTTTCTTATCATTCACCTCTATAGTAGCCACCCTCAACTTAGGCTGATTGCCTGAGTTGAGGTGCACAATGTCCACGGAAGGACCAGGGCCAAAACAGGGTTTACCTCTATAGTAGCCACCCTCAACTTAGGCTGATTGCCTGAGTTGAGGTGCACGATGTCCAAGGAAGGACCAGGGCCAAAACAGGGATTCAAAGTTAAACAGGAACGGTGACAGGTTATTGAAAGAACAAGGTCAATTGTGGCTCAAACAGGGATCAAAGGGATTATTTACATTTGGACGGTCTTATAGGTTAAGTGGACTGCACACAAAAAGGGCCTGTGATCCTTTCCTAAGCAACCAACTTCGAACTCAACAAAATAGACCGGGCAAGTTCTAGATGCAAGCACATAGTAAGAATTTATAATAATACGCTCACACACACTTTGCACCAAGAAACTATACCACTACCGACTATCAAGACAACAACTCGGCTTAAGCATACTTATTCCTATCATAATCACACAATGACATTCAAGGATCCAGACAGTCAATCGTTTCAACAGAAGCTCAAAACCAGAAAATTTTTAAAGGGGGCTCCTTTTAGTCAAAGAAAAATGCCACATGCTTGCTATAGACACTTAGAAAACAACTAAAAATTTAAACGACAACCTAAACATGCCGGTTCTACTAGATAGCACACCGGAGGGAAAAGAACTCGGTAACAAAAACCCTCGGTGGTGACTCACAGGTTTCCCAACACCCTCAACTTAGACTCATGCATTGTCCCCAATGCATCCATATGAAAGCTAAAAACTGTGAGAGAAAGGAATACCTGTGAAGTCGATATGACTCAGATTCTGGAATGATGTTGGAGACCGCCAGGGTCTCCAAAATAGGAGAACTCGATGGAGTGTGTGCAGGCGACAACCTCATGTTGCGTTTCAACTTCTTCTTTCATTGGCTCCGCAGCTAGTCGCGACAACTTCTTCGCTCTTTCTTTGCAGATTCTCTTGCGGTATTTTCGTTTCTTTGATCTATTTTCACCGCCTTCCTCTACATGTTTCCCTTCTCGCAGCATCCTTTTCACACCAGCTAGAGTCTCGACCAAACCCTTCTCCTCAAGATGAACATCCGCAGGAGCTTCCTCAATAACATTGACGACCGCGACCACCCTTATGTCACTTGGTTGCTTCATCAATTTAGACACATCGAACTTGACAACTTCATTGTTTAGCCTGAAGGTCAGTTCATTTCTTTCCATGTCAACCAATACTCTTGCCGTGGCTAGCAATGGTCGTCCTAAGATTATGGGAACTTCAAAATCCACTTCGCAATCCAAGATCACAAAGTCAGCTGGGAAGATAAGCTTACCGATCTTTACTAGCACATCAGACAATATTCCCACGGGCCGCTTTACTGAACGGTCAGCCATCAACACTCTCATGGACGTTGGTTTAGGAGCTCCCAAACCCAATTGTTTATAGACTGCTAGCGACATCAGGTTGATGCTAGCACCAAGATCACACAAGGCTCTTCCGAAGCCAAGTTTCCCTATAGTACAGGGAACAGTAAACGCACCTGGATCTTCCTTTTTGTCTACTAACGACCTTGAGGAAATAACACTGCAGTGGTGGAGGTTGTCTTTCGGTTCAACACTTACCGACCTTTTCTTTGTAATCAAGTCCTTCATGAACTTGGCATAACCGGGCATTTGTTCAAGCACTTCCACCAATGGGATGTTTATTGATATCTTCTTTAGCATGGTCAGGAAATTCAGGAACTTACCATCTTCCGCTTTCTTCTTCAGGCATTGTGGGAACGGAGGTGGTGGTCGAGGCATCATAGTTGGAAGCTTTTAAGCTTCCTTGCTTTTCTCCGCGGGCTTTTGAGTAGCCTTTTCAACCTCTTTGTCATTGGCGTCATCACCCTCAACTTGAGTCTGAATTACCGGATGTGATTCCGGTAATATTTTGCCGCTTCTTGTAGTGATCGCCATACAGCTTGCGTCGTTCCTCGGGTTTTGAATCGTGTCACTCGGCAAGGTACCTGTCTTCCTTGGGTTTAGAGATGCCGATATCAAGCCCACTTGCTGCTCCAATTGCTTAATCGAAGTGGAATGCACCTCCACTATTTGACTCATGGCCGATAACTCAATCCTTATCTCCTTCACCCCAGAGTCAGTCGATTCTACCTTCAGCAACATCTTCGCCATCATGTTCTCTAGCTTGGAAGTCCCTGCCTCGTTGCTAGCTTTGTCCCGATTACCAGGTGGTACATACAACCCACCTCTATCGGTGTTATTCCTCCAGTTTCCTTGATCGCGATTGTAGCCAGCTTTCTCATAGTAGTTGTCCTTCTGATAGGTCCGACCTTGGTTTCCTTGGCCATTGGCCTGGAAACCCCCCAAGTAATTCGCCTCTTCAGTTTCCAACTCTGCTGCTCTACCTTGAGAACCCACAACTTTTACCTTCTCTATACCTCCTGAGAACAAGTGCTTGGTCAGTAGGTCCAACTGCATTTTCAGATGCGCCATGTCTTGGTCGTGCTCCTAGTCTTTTCTGCGCTGCTCGGCTGACATACCAACTGCATAAGTGCTAGCTGCTACCTCTGAATCCCGTGTATGCCAGGCCCTGTTGGTTTTGGTGAGCCTGTCCAAAATAGCTGTGGCATCGGTAAAAGTGTGACCCATAAACGCTCCACCTGCTGCGTTGTCCAACGTTGGCTTGGTAGCCGAATTCAGTGCCCTGTAGAATGTTTGCATCAAAAATTCGTCGTTCAACTGATGGTTAGGGCATTGTGATATCTTCTTTTTAAATCGCAACCAGGTCTCGTGCAATGCTTCGTGAGGTTGCTGTCTGAAATTACTAATCTCATCCCTCAGCTGTATCATCCTAGAGGGAGGAAAGAACCTTTCTAGGAAAGCTCCTTTCAACTCTCCCCAAGTTGCGATAGAGTCGGGGGTCAGCTCTGTCAACCATAATGCTGCCTCATCAGACAGAGACAACAGAAACAACCTGAGCCTGATCGCTGTCTGACTCACTCCAAGTAACTCAAACGACTTGCAGATGCCCACGAAATTCATCAGGTGCTGGTTTGGATCATCCCCAGCGGCACCACGGAACACTCCTCTCAAGTTCAACAGCTGGATCATCGTGCTAGTGATGTTGAACTTGGCTCCGGGAGCTAGCGGTGGAAGAGCAATGGCGCCCGTAGCGCCAACTCCATCCAAGTCGATATCCTCATCATTCAGCATAACATCATCCTGCAGACCACCAACATTCAGATTTTGTTGGGCCTGCAGTTCTGCAGCGAGCCTTGCTGCCTCTTGTTGTGCGGCCATATTCCGCCTTAACGTTCTAGCAAGCTCGGGGTCGTAAGGTAATGTTGATTCACCCGAGCGCCGGGTACTTGGCATTCACAACTCTGTACCCTGTCAAAAACAAAAAACAACAAATAAACGTAAAAGCAGGAAAGTATGACTAAGAGTCAAATAAACACACCGGACTTAACAAACAACCGTATTCCCCGGCAACGGCGCCAAAATTTGATAACGCTCAAAGTACCACTCCAATTAAGAAGCGTAAGCGATCGTTGTCAACTATAGAACCCAACAAAGGTTGGGGTCGATCCCACAGAGAATATGGTGAGAATTAAGTCTGTAGTGAATTAGTTGACTAATGGTCAATAGTTTTCGGTAAATAAAGGGGGGGTTTTGTGTGAACAATGTGTAAACAAAATGAATAATAATGTAATCAAGATGAGAGAGAACTAGGGAAGTGTTCACCCTGGCGTTGTAACAATGTCAATTCTAAGCTTAACCGGGTTCTTTCTATATGCATGTCACGATGCGATTGAATTAATGGTATCAACTAAACGTTTCTCAACCAAATAGACGAATTTACTTTTCAATTCTCTCAAACTTGAAAAGGTGTGCTTTTAGATTTCAATCCTAAACATCAAGTAGATTAATCTAGTTACAACATTAATCATAAGACGAGAGTTAGTAGTCGAATCCTCGTCGTTAATCAAGTTTCCCGGTTTTAATCTCTTTACTCAAGCAAATTAAACCTAGGCATGTTCTAATGTTTGCAACCACTAGAAAACGTTAAATAATGAATGATTAACAACATGACAACATATATATTGAACCCGTTGCTACCCGGAATTTATCTTGCTACTTTTGCCATGGCTCCCACAACCCTAAGTGTGGGAGGTTTAGTTCCTCATGCTATTAAGAAAAGAGAAGAGAATAGTATTCATAATAAGGAGAAGAGATTCTTACAATATAATGAAAACAAATCTTCAATGATCCAAGAACAAGAAAACCAAGATCCCAAGAACAAATCAAGAACACGTTTTCAAGACAAGGAAAACGTGTTTCTTGCTCTCAAATTCTCTCCTAAAACTATTGGGAGAACTATTGTAAAAAGCTTGACAAATAAAATAAACCTAACATAGGGTATTTATAGGAGTCTAGGAAACAAATCCCAAAAATTCTCGGATTCCGCATCGCTGACTGTCTCAACTTGACGGCCAGGCTGACGGACCGTCACTGGCTTGACAGACCATCGCCTTGGCCGTCACCACTAGGCAGTGGTTCAGTTCAACTTGATGGTCACTGTGACGGACCGTCACCACCTTGACAGACCGTCACCACCTTGACGGACCGTCACCACCTTGACGGACCGTCACCACCTTGACGGACCGTCACGGCGGCCGTCACTCCTAGGCAGTGGCCTGCCACCACTTGACGGTCTCTGTGACGGACCGTCACATGTGTGACGGACCGTCACTCAGGCCGTCACTCTTATCCAGAATGTCTTTTTGCTCGTATTTCATTCCGTTTCCGTGTTTGTCTCCATTTCCTACAAATATAACATAAAACCATCAAAACGACGATGGTTGCTTGAAAACGTACGATTGTTCTTAGTTAAAAGGAGTCGAAAGTACCGTAAAATGGCGGCACATCAACCAGCCATACCACGGAACAATCCCTTTAAGTTCAACAGCTGGAGCATTGTGCTAGTAATGTTGAACTTGGCCCCGGGCGCTATCGGAGGAAGAACAATGGCTCCCGTAGCACCAACTCCATCTAATGCAATATCATCCTCTATATCCTCAACATTCAAGTGATGCTGAGCCTGTTGAGCCTGCTATTCTGCAGCGAGCCTTGCTGCCTCCTGCTGTTGTACATTCATGGTTTGCCTTAGCGTTCTTGCGAGCTCGGGGTCGTAGGGTAATATTGGTTCACCCGAGCGTTGGGTACTTGGCATGCACAACTCAGTACCCTGTAACAAACAAAAACAACAGATAAAAGTAAAAACAGGAAATACGACTAAGAGTCAAATAAACACACCGGACTTAATAAACAACCGTATTCCCCGGCAACGGCGCCAAAATTTGATAACGCTCAAATTACATCTCAAATTAAGAGCGTAAGCGGTCGTCATCAAATATACAAACCAACAGAGGTTGGGGTCGATCCCACAGGAAATAAGGTGCAAATTAAGTCGTTAGTGAATTAGATGACTAATAATCAATAGTTTCCGGTAAATGGGGGGTTTGTGTGATCAATATTTGAACAATGCAAATAATAAGTTACGAGTTTCAACCAGTATTAATGATTTTTGAGAATGAACTAGGGAAGTGTTCACCATAGCGTCGTAACAATTTCGACTCAAAGCTTAACCGGGTTCTTTCTATATGCATATCACGATGTGATTGAATTAATGGTATCATCTAAACGTTTCTCAACCAAATAGATGAAATTCCTTTTCAATTCTCTCGAACTTGAAAAGGTGAACTTTCTTATTTCAATCCTAAACATCGAGTAGATCAATCTAGTAACAACATTAATCATAAGACGAGAGTTGGTAGTCTCGAATCCTCGTAGTTAATCAAATTTCTCGGTTTTAATCTCTTTGTTCAAGCAAATCAAACCTAGGTATGTTCTAATGTTTGCAACCATTAGAAAACATAAATAACGAATGATTAACCACGTGACAACATATAAATTTAACCCAACGCTACCCGGAATCTACATTGTGACTCTTGCCATGGATCCCACAACCCTAGTTGTGGGGAGTTTAGCCACTCATTCTAGCAAAGTGAAGTAAAGAAATACTAGTATTCATATGAGAAGAAGGAATTCTTACAATAGGAAATTAATACTTTACTTTGAACTTCGTAGAATCCCAGTACCAATGTTAAAAATCCCAAGAACAATGGAAGAAGAGGAAGAAAACGAGTTTGTGTCGTGTTTTCTCCTCCCAAAACTCGTTCAAAACTTTTGACAAATATTATTTAATGAATAAATATAAAATAACCCTAACACTGGGTATTTATAGAAATCTAGGAAATAAAGTCCAAAAATAGAATTTTTGGAGTTCCACTTCGCTTTGACGGGTCGCCTGACGGACCGTCACTCATGAGACTGGCCGTTACTCCAAGCCGTCGCCACTATCCAGTGCATGATCTCCATTAACTTTAGTTTGACGGCTTGGCTGATGGTCAGTCACGGGTGTGACGGTCCCTCACGCCAAACATCGCCACTATCCAGTGCATGATCTCCATTAGCCTTAGTTTGACGGCTTGGCTGACGGTCAGTCACGGGTGTGACGGCCCGTCACGCCAACCGTCGCCACTATCCAGTGCCTCCTTTAGCTGCTGCCAGGTTTGGTGGCTCCCCTGACGGTCAGTCACCCGTGTGACGAGCCGTCAGGCCTTCCGTCAAGCCTAACCAGTGTTACTTAGCTTTGAGTATTTTTTACTTCCTTTCTATCTTTGTCTCCATTTCCTGCAAATACAACATAAAAACATCAAAAACCATAAAAGTTGTCTGAAAGCTTGCGAGTATTCTTAGTTAAAGGCGTCAAATATGCCGTAGAATACCGGCACATCCTTCATCTGGACACCTCTAGAATTTTTGTGTCATATCAGCATCAGGTGTGTTCGAAGCAAAATGGAGAAGAGTTAGAATATTTAGTTGCCAATTGAGATCAAGTTGAGGTGTCTAGATCTGCACTGTCAAAGTTGGAGTGTTTACACACACACACACACACACACACATATATATATATATATATATATATATATATATATATATATATATATACATATATACGCGCCTTAAATCTATCATACTAACAAAAAAGACTTCATTTTTTTTAAAAAAAGTATAATTTAGGTTTTGTAATTTCAAGACCTATCATACTAACAAAAAAGGCTTGACTAAAAGTCTTTTAAGGAAAATTAAGGTTTAGGTATGTAATTTCAAGGTACAATTTGCAATGTCCTTGAAAAATGAATAACAAACGATAAACTTTAAACCTACCATAATAACAAAAAGGACTTGAAAAAAAATCTTTTTAAAAAAAATAGGGTTTAGGTCTTGTAATTTCAAGACCTTCCATACTAACAAAAATGACATAAAATAAAGTCTTTTTAAAGAAAAATAGGGTTTAGGTTTTGTAATTTCAAGAGCTACCATCCTAACAAAAAAGACTTGAAAAAAAGTCTTTTTAAAAAAAATTAGGGTTAGGACTTATTTCAAAACCTACTATACTAACAAAAAAGGCTTGGAATTTTTTGTAAAGAATAGATTAGGGTTTAGGTTTTATAATTTCAAGATACAATTTGCAATGTCCTTGAAAAATGAATAACAAATAATAAACTTTAAACCTACCATAATAATAAAAAGGACTTGAGAAAAATCTTTTTAAAGAATTAGGGTTTAGGTCTTGTAATTTCAAAACCTACCATATTAACAAAAACGACTCAAAAAAACGTATTTTACAAAAATAAGGTTTAGGTCTTCTAATTTTAAGACCTATCATCCTAACAAAAAAGTCTTTTTAAAAAAACATTAGGGTTTATGTCTTGTCCCAAGACCTACTATACTAACAAAAAGGACTTGAAAAATATCCTTTTGAAATAAATTAGGGTTTAAGTCTTGTAATTTCAAGATACAATTTGCAATGTTATTGAAAAATGAATAAAAAATGATAAACTTAAAATCTACCATAATAACAAAAGGACTTAAAAAAAATTCAAGACCTACCATACTAACAAAAATGACTCAAAAAAAGGTCTTTAAAAAAAAAGGGTTTATGTCTTGTAATTTCAAGACCTAATAAAATTAAGATAAAGGAATAAAATGCTCTCTTCTCTCTCATGCTTACATCTACAACCTAACCTACCATCACACTGTAGCCGATGGCCACCACGGCCACTGGTCAGCCACCCTCGGTGGCTGACCGGAGCATAACCCTTCCCTTAACCTCAGAAAAAACCTTTCTCAGCCTTTATCATCCTAGAACTCCACAATCACCAAAGAACCCTCAAGAAAATTTTTCTAACGTGCTTAATAATTTGCCTATCGAGCCTAGTAAGTTTCCTACGCAGAACATCAGTCAAGATAGCAACCCAGAAGGAAAAGCAAAATATGTTGACATATTGAAACCGAGCTCAATGAATCCTCCCAGTACAGATACACATCGGGGAGCAATACCAATCAAACAACCGACCTATAATAATAGGATCCCTAGAATGACATGGACAGAGACAGAAGTACAGCAGATGAGTATTATGGAAAATCTACAATATGCTATTGTTGGAAAGTTTTCCTATGGGTGGCCAGACATGGAAGAATTGAGGGAGGAGATCCCTAAACAATGCAAGATCAAAGGGGTCTGCAAGATTGGTTTACTATGGAATAGGCATGTGCTAATAAGATTGAGACTCATGGAGGACCTTGTGAATATAATCTCAAAGAGTGCATACTATGTTGTAGCTAAGGATGGAATATCATATCAGATGAGACCGCTCATATATGATACGAAGTTCAAAGTAGAGGAGGAAATCACTCAAGTGATGGCTTGGATATCATTCCCATTACTACTGCCTACTTTCTTTGTTAAAGAATCCATTTTCTCATTAGCAGCAGCCGTTGGGAAACCATACACCTTGATCTAGCAACCATAAATCGTACAAGACCCAACTGTGCTAGAGTCAAGGTCCAGGTGGATTTGGAAAACAGCCTTCCGGAATTTGTAGAACTGGAAGTGGTCAATGATAAAGAAGGCACAAGGGTGGAAAAAATCCTTATACAATACGATTTCCTGCCTAAATATTGCAAGAGTTGTAAGCTACAGGGTCACTATGAAGAGGAGTGCAGAAACCTCCACCCAGAGTTAAGGCAAGATAATAACGAAGAAAACACCACCAACAACACTGATCCAAACAAGAAGCCTAAAGCAACCCAGGAGAAAGGTAAAGCAGTGGAGAGTAGGACAATGTGGAATCCTACTAATAGAAGATTCAAACTAGAAAATGACCCTACTAAGTTTATTAGTGACACAACCTTCTCCCCCATCAGAGAAGGAGTGCACACTAACAATGCTTTTGCAGCTCTAACAGAGGAAGGAATAGAAGGGGAGACTGGAGAAAAATAAGGGGAAGAACTGGGGAGTAAGGACCCAAATAGCACACCACATGATGATACAGAAGAAAGAGGAGAATCCAATAATGGTACCACAGGAAAACACACAAGCAAAGAATATCCAAATAACATAAAGTTAAATCACAACACATAAAATGAAAGAAGAAAAAGAGCCCAAGAAACAAGGGCTAACAGCAGCCTGAGCAATAAAAGAAATATGGAGGAAAGGGAAGTCAGCAGCATCACAGAGTCTTCTAAGCTGGCAATGAGTGACCACCTGAAAGAAGGAAAACACATTAATTAGCAAGGAGATAGCAGTGCTGAGAAAGAGAAAACTAATGACAAGGGCTCACCTAATGAGAAGATCACAACTCTGGAAATCACAAAAAGTGCTATTGATGATGAACAGAACTTGCAACTGGCAAATGCAACTTATCAGGACCCACTAATGGTTGACAATACAAGAGAAAGTGGAGAAGTGGAACCTCGAAGATATCCACCTGTAGCAGATATACTCCTGATTGATCAAGCAACACCATCTAAACAAGAACAACAGAATAACCTTCCCCAACTCTCTCTGTATCCATACAGGCAATATTCACCTATGAGCAAACTCCACAACATTATTTCACACCAAATACAAGATGAAGATGGTCATCAAGATGACATAATGAGAGAGAAAGAATTGGAAGATAAAGAGGAGGAGGATAATCAGCTGAACAAATATTTAGCACTAAGGGAAGCAGGTCTATCACCAGTCTCAACAACCAAAGGACGAAAGAACACAAACAAATTAGAGGGGCAGAAACCTTCAAGGGTGGTGCCCATGGGAGTTGTTAAACCAATTGTTAAATGACTGTGAAAACATTATTTTGGAACATAAGGTCAGTGAAAAGCAAACATTCATTTCACAGAGTTCAAATATTGCATAAACATTACAAGTTTAGCATAGTTGCCCTCATGTAACCATTCCAAGATGTAAGACACTTACAAAAGTATAAGAGGAGATTAGGGATGCAATATGCTAATGCTAATATGAATGGACAAATATGGATTTTTGTACAAGACAATATTCAAGTTGATCTTATGGCAGATTCAGAGCAGCAAATTACAGTACAGCTAAACTTCCTGAACACAGGTCAGAAACTACTTGCTACAGTGGTCTATGCTAAGTGTGATGCTGAACAGAGAATGCAGCTGTGGTCTGACATGTATGTCATTGGTAATAACATGAGACTTCCCTACCTTGTAGGAGGGAATTTCAATGTTATTCTGGATCCAGAAGAAAAAATTGGAGGACTACCTATTTACCACAAGAAACAGAAGACTTTGCCTTCTGCATAAACTCCTGTGAGCTGATGGATATTAACTTCAAAGGTAGCCCATTCACATGGTGGAATGGTAGGGCTGATGAAACATGCATTTTCAAAAGATTGGACGGACTTCTTGGTAACCATGCTCTTTTTGGAGAATATGGCAATTTAGAAGTGGAACACTTAGCCAGGACATGATTAGATGATGCTCCACTCCTATTATCATGTTCTGAGACAACTACACAATGGAAGAGAAATTCCAGGTTTCTGAATTCTGGGTGGATGCAGAAGGATACAAGAAGACAATCAAAGAAGCCTGGGATTCTATTCATGATGAAGATGTATTCATTAACCTAAAGCTCAAGATGAAGAAAACAAAAGGGGCTTTTACTAGGTGGAGCAGAGAAATATTAAGAGATATATTTCAATAATTGGCCATCAGGAAGACATTGTTAGAATCAAAGAAGATCTTTTTGAAGAATACCCTTCTAGTGCCAATAGGGAAGCGCTGCAGAAGGCCCAGGCTGAGTTGATTTAATATCTAAAGTATGAAGAAGAGTATTAGAGACAAAAATCATGCATACAATGGTTCTCTGAGGCTGATAAAAACACCAGATTCTTCCACAGCTTGGTGAGGGGTAAAAGAAAGAGGCTGACCATAATCAGGATGCAAAAAAATAATAGTGAGTGGGCTGTTGGGAATGAATAGGTTGCAGATGAAGCCATCCAATTTTTCCAGGAGAAATTCACAGGACACAATAACCTGGAGGAATTGACCTTGCTAGATTTGATTCCCTCTACTATCACAGAGGAGGATAACAACTCCCTGAATGCTCCATGTACAGAAGAAGAAATTAAAGGAGAGGTTTTCAAGCTTAATAGGGAGAGTGCTAGTGGACCTGATGGCTTTGCAGGAGCCTTTTTCAAAGTTGGTGGGATCTAGTTGGGAATGAGGTCTGTGCAGTAGTGAAAGCCTTTTTTGAAAGCCAGACTCTTCCAAAATCAATTACTCACACCAATTTGGTCCTACTTCCTAAGAAGGAGGTGATGCAATCTTTCTCAGACATGAGACCAATCAGCTCGTAATTTCCTTAACAAGATCATTTCCATAATCCTTCAAGATAGAATGGAAGGATTTCTTCCTAGTCTTATATCTCAAAATCAATAAGGATTTGTGAATGGTAGAAATATTTTTGAAATTGTCCTGCTTCCACAGGAAATTATTACAGACATCAGAAAAAGGGGAAAGCCAGCTAATGTGGTGATTAAACTTGACATTGGCAAAGCCTATGACAGGGTGGATTGGAAGTTTCTGATTAAAGTTCTAGAAAATATGGGTTTCAATGGACTGGTTGTGGACAAGATATGGAGATTACTTGCCAATAATTAGTACTCAATACTAATTAATGGTCAAGCTCATGGATTTTTTCACTCTATTAGAGGGGTAAAACAAGGAAACCCTCTATCTCCTGCTCTCTTTGTTCTCTCTACTGAAATACTCTCAAAAGCTTTAAATCACCTTTTCCATAATAAGGAGTTTAAAAGCTTTGGTTTGCCTAAGTGGAGTGAACAAATCAATCATCTAGCCTATGCTGATGATACTATCATATTTGCCTCTTTTGATAAAAAAAACCTTGCAATTGATCATGAAGACTTTGGAGGACTATGATAATCAATCTGGCCAGAAGATAAACACGGGGAAAAGCTTCTTCTATGTGTATCACAAGACTGCAAGGACTGCTATTCAAGAGGTGGAAGAGTGCACTGGATTTACAAGGGGGAAGTTTCCTTTTACCTACCTAGGGTGTCCCATTGGACATGCTAGGAAAAAGAAAACTCACTCTACTGAGCTGATAAAGAAGGTCCAAAACAAGTTGCAAGCATGGAAAGGGAAGCTCCTATCCTTTGGAGGAAAGTTTATGCAGATAAATCATGTCCTGCAAAGTATTCCAATATACTTGCTCTCTGTTATTAATCCACCAAAGTGTGTCCTACATGATCTACACAAACTGTTTGCTAGGTTTTTATGTAACTTCAAGGAAGATGGAAGAAACAAACATTGGGTAAAATGGCCAGACATCTGTCTCCCTAAAGATGAGGGAGGGCTAGGTCTGAGATCTTTATTTGATGTATCCAAAGCCTTATTTGCTAAGATATGGTGGATATTCAGGATTAAGAAGACTATGTGGACCAACTTCATATGGAACAAATACTGCAAGTGGCAGAGACCACAATTGGTTGAATGGAAAGGAGGATCACAGATCTGGAAATACATGTTAAAAGCCAGAGATAACATAGACCAAGAGATATCGTGGGAACCCAGATATGGCCATTCTAGTATATGGTTTGATAACTGGACACAACTAGGGGCCCTACACTACTATCTGCCTATATCCAGTAACATAAACTATGGACTAGAAGAGGTAAACAACTCATACTCAATGGGAAGTGGAATGATGAGATTATGTCCATGTCTTTGCCATTAGAGATCTGCCAATATATTCACAAGAAGATCACTGCAACTGAAGATCCAGACTAATGGGACAAGCCCTGGTGGATGTTGAATGGCACTGACAAATTCTCTGTTTGAAGTGCCTGGGAGATACTAAGACAAAGAGAAGACCAAATGAAGGAATTTCAGAACATCTGGATTAAAGGAATGCCCTTTAAATTCAGGTTCTTCCTTTGGAGATTCTGTAGGCAAAGACTCCCTATTGGAGAAGTCATAAAATTCATGGGAAATGGAGAGGAGGTGTTGTGCTGCTGTTGTGATGAGGGAGAGCAGGAAACATGGGAGCATTTGTTCCTGAGGTTCCCAACAGCTAAGAAGATATGGCAACAGTTTGCTACTGCAGCAGGAATTACTAGACCATTCCTCCACTTATAAGCCACCATTTATAAGTGGTGGAATGCTGATGGTCCACAGAAATTGAAACCCCTGTTCAAGGATATCCCAGCTTTCATTGTTTGGCACATATGGAAGAGAAGGAACGCCATCTACCATGGGGGAAAGATGTCAGAAAGGAGTATGCTTGGAGAGATAGACAGGAACCTCTTCACGCTAGCCAAAACTAGATACCCTTGGTTGACCCACATCCCTCCCTCATGGCCTCAAATAATTCAATTTTTTGAACATTACAAGCCTAATATTAAAGGTAAGGTGGTGCGTTGGAGGCTTCCTAAATAGGGCTATTACAAGTGCAATATAGATGCAACTGCCAGAGGGAATCAGGACCAAGCTCAGGGGCTTTTTGCATTAGATATTCTACAGGAAACCTTATCTATGCCGAGGCTACAATGTTAGAGGATGGACCTATCCTGCTAGCTGAAGCCATAACTTTAAGGATGGGAATAGAGCATTGTGTCAAACATAAGATTTTACCTCTTATGGTGGAAACAGATTCCTTAAGCCTAAAGAAGATTCTAAAAGGCATATTGTCACACCTAAAACTAAGGGGAGGCACGACTAGCACTCGATACCTTATTCGACTGAGTTAGCCACTGAAACATACTAACTGACTCAATTATCGGCCCAGAAGGTCGGGCAGCATAACATCTAAAATACTAAGCCTGGATCATTAAGGTCATAACCTGAATACGACATGCCATATAGACAAAGATAGATAAGCCAAAAATAATAAAGTACTGGCTGGCCGACGAGGCCGCAACAGAAAACATACATACATACCTACATATACATGCCAGCCTAAGGGACTAGAGACTGGAAGCTACAGAAAGAAACCCAGAATACTATGTCCACAATAGCCTCTAAGAGTATCATAAGCACTGTTCGGGACAAGGCCCCGACTATACCCAAACTGTACAACAAAAGCAAAACATTCTATGACAGCTCTATGAAGAGGTGGAGCTTACCAACTCATCGCTGAACCCCAAATCCTAGTGGAGGGGTTGATCAGAATCCTTACCTGGACCTGCACGCATGAAATAAAATACAGCGTCCCTAGACAATGGGACGTCAGTATGAATAAAATGTACTGGCATGTACGGTGGAACATAGAATCATAAATAGATGTTGTAAAAAGGGTAATAGAGATACCACCTGAAACTGAAACTCTGATAGCCTCCATGGCCGACATATGACCTTATAGAAATAAAATATGCATGGTATGCTCGCGTAATCATATGTCGTGAATACATATATATAAGTACAAATGCATGTCATACACAACCAAGTGCTAGCAATGGTGTGTCTTCCGGTAGCTAACCAGGATCATATCTTCCAACTCATGGACATCAGTGTCTCATACGTATAAATATAGGCAACATGCCCCATACCTCTCGATTATAGCTCGAGAGTTGAATGCATAGCTTGTCATGTCATGGATGCATAATGCACGTATATCATCATAATTATGTTGCCAATCTCGGCCTGCTGGTACTCTCTATTCTCATAATCTCATAATTACTTTTGTATAACATGTAAAAGCATCATAGAACCTCATGTACTTTTAGAATAAACTTTAATACTTAACTCAACTTTAGAAAGGTAACTTAAACCTGGGGATGTTCACAAAGAGCTTAAAGTATTTCACTTAGTTCCTATATATGATTCCTTAATGGTTTATAAAAGAAAGTATTTCAAAAACTGAGTCCTTTGGTATGTTTAATCCTTTGGTAGTTTAAACATACGAGTTACATTTGAGAGTCTTGGAAATCGACGTAGTATTTTAGAGTTTTCCAAAAAGCATTTTACCGAGGAAGGAGGACTGGTTGTAAATCCCTAATGTTCCTTCATAATCATTTTAAGTCACAACACCCAAAGAAGAATAGGAATTCATACATATAGACATATAGCTAATGAAGTCGACAAAATGACATATAGATGCCGAATACTCTATATAACCGAACAAGTGGAATATCAACTTAATAGGATCATGAAAATACTTCAGTTGTGATCCCAATGCCTTTCACAGATGGTCTTTCTAGCAATCGAATAGTAAAATATCGCATTTGACGATTTAGGAGTTTTCTAAAATTCGTTCTCAAAGGAAGGACGAAGCTTAGCCTTGACATACCATGGACTATAAAGGAACATGCCAAGAAGAAGGATGGACTTAACAAGCCTTTCAATTGAATCTCAAAGGTGTTTCTATAAGGCTCAATCAACTTATCATAGCATAACAACTACGAGAATCAACAAGATCGCGGGAACGAACCACAGTTAATCAATAAGGCATTAAAGTCGTTATTACGATCAGCCCAATTTAACTCAACAATCGACATCACAATCCTTACTAAAACAATAGCTATGTCACGACCCAAAACTGGGCCATGATGGCGTCTACATAACCCCTCGGTAGACAAGCCAAAACCCAATGATTGCAGAAGACAGTAATAATAATTAAACTAAGGAAATGCAGAAGATATAATGAAAAGACAAGGCCAATAGCATATATACATACCAATTTACAAAATATACAAAAGATGGCCCTAAAGTGACCAAATAGACAAAAAAAACAAGAGAACCAACCCGGACCTGGTGTCACTAGTACAAGAGAGACTAAGCAAGGAATATCTATACAATAGACTCTGTCTATCCAAAATACAAAATATAGACAGAATATACAAGATGGAAAGCATGTAAAGTCTCCAAAAATCGCTGGGAGCTCACCGCTATCCGAACTGCAACATGCCTCGAACGATAGGAAGGTCAATGAGGGTGGCTCGTACTAGGTGCTGCATCAGAAAAAGATGCAGAGTGTAGTATGAGTACCAAGACAACAGGTACTCAGTAGGCATCATAGGCTGACCGAGCGCAGAAAGATAATATATAAATAATAGGTACATGAAAGTAACTAAAATTACAGGGATCCACCTAAATATAGTTATAAAGCCGAGCACATATCAATAATACAACAAGGTGAAGAACAGATAAGATCAAGCCAAATCTAGAGACAATCCACATGCCAAAACAGATGCAATGCGATGCACGATAATGCATGCGTGAATGGAATATAATATAAACCCAGAATACTGCATCGGGTGCCCAAAATACCGCATCGGACTATGCATATATATGTGAAAGTAAAATACATGGAATAACGCATCGGGCTATGCATATATATAAAATGAAAGTAAAATACCTAGAATAATGCATCGGGGGGTCCGAAATACCGCATCGGACTATAAATATATGCATAAAATAGTATTTTTCCCATTTTCCTTCAAAAATCCGAAGTAATACTCAAAGTAGTTTGTTTAAGTCCAAAATCACCATAACCGTAGTAAAGCCTCATTTCAAATCAAAATCCTTGAAAACCATCTCCATGTTGTACCAATGATATGCCATGAAATGTGAGTGTGAAATATTCAAAAACAGAGAAAGATAACACATCATCAGGCAAAATGGGGCAGAAATACCATCCAGATTAAGAGAACTGACCGGGAATTCCATCCAAATCCAAGCCACGGCCTCGGGCCCATAGTTACATGCAATGATAGAATAATGCGGGTAAAACAAAACGTAAAAAAAAAACCACTGGAAGTCTCTATTCTACCTCTAAAAGCCTCCTAAAAGCATACTAAGGATTCTATACTAGTCAAACAAATAAAGCAAGCTCCTAGGCTAAGGATAGCATACAGTTCTAGACTAAAATTCTGAAATGGCCAATTAAAGTGATAACAGGATTTAAGCCTAAATTCTACCTAATATCCAACCTAACGTTCCAGTAACTCATACATATATAATCTAACTAAACTCAGTCTAGAAGGTAAACCGTAACCTACCTCGAGGCCGAACTGCAAGCACGAATTGTCACTCATGTGCCTTTCCCTTTCGAACAGCCTCAGAAAGCTGCCACACTATCAAGAACACAATCCAGGTGTCAAGACGAGAAGAATGACACACATATTACTATATGAAAAAATTGGGCCAAAAATCAGGTCAAAAAAATGACCCTCGGGGGCTCACACAACTAAACAGAAAACAAAAATCACAATTATGCTCGCGGTAGGTTAAGGAATCCATGCCCAAAGTTTGAGCATGAACGGAGCTCGATTCGGGGCCCAAAAAACCCCCGAAGTGTTACTAATTCAAGGGATCAAAATGGGAAAAACTCAGAATATAAAGGCGGGAACCTACCTCGATAAGATAAACACGTCACGGAGGTGAGTTGCATGAATTTACGAGCATGCAGCCCCAAGAAACAAATTTCTACAAGGATTACCCCAACCTTAAGAATTAATTAGGGAGTTTAGTGGGAGAATTATGAGAATTTACACGGAAGGAGGAGAGGGGTGACGAGGGAGCTTACTGGATGAAGGACACTAAAGCAAGGAGCTGGAAAATAGGAGCTTGGGAGCTTCAACAATGGAGTTCTCAGAATAATGAAAGAGAAAATGAAGTTGAACTTTTAAATAGCTTCCAGGGGTCCTTCTTTGCGATCGCGAAGGACCCCACGCATTTGTGAGGAAACGCTGGCCAGACCATCGCGATCGCAATGGTCCAGCCCGCTTTCGTGAAGAGGAAAGGTGGGCCGGGTCCCAGCCGACTTCATCGTGGTCGCAAAGAGACACCTTCGCAAACGCGATAGTCAAGGAACTAGACCATCGCGAACGTGATGGGAGCCTCGCGATCGCGAAGACCAAAAGGTCTGCAACTTAATGCAGCAACCAACAATTTCACCAAGGTCAAAAGTCTTCCGACGAGTCCTCGGGATTCATCAAGAACCCCGTGAACACAAACCAACCATGCTACCCTACCAAAAATGGCATTCTGGACTCAATCGAATTGACAAAATTCCCAACGGAGATCATTTTGATGAAAAGTGGGCCCCGCACCCAAAATCAACTTGGAACTCAAAACCCAAAAATAAGTTCGGAAGCCCTGGGACCCGAACCAAAGGTCCCCCTAGCCCAAAGTTGACATTCCGGAGCTAATAGCACTGATAGAATTTCCATCTGAGGCCGTCTTCTCCGAATGTTGACCAAAGTCAAACCTACCAGCCAAACTGACTTGAAAACACACAAAGCAACACAAAACCAAACCGAAAGCACTCAGACCTCGACCAATGGTCCCACTAGACCAAAATCCCTGTTCCAGAGCCAACAGAACTATCAGAATTTGATACTGAGCACGTTTACCAAAAAAGTTGACCAATGTCAATGATTTTCTAAGCTTAAGTTCTAAAATAGGAAAATGGTCATAACGATCTAACGAACGGTCCAGACACCGAACCGTCAGTCTTGGCAAGTCATGAATGACCTGTAGCCGATGAGGGAAAACTCGAAATGCAGAAAAAGCACGGAAAATGAAAAATAACCTGGAGGGTCATTACAACATCCACTACTAAAAGAACTTTCATCCGTGAAAGTTAGAAAAAGGATAGTACCTGAAGACTCGAAAAGACGAGGATAACGGGTCTGCATGTCGGTCTCGATCTCCCAAGTAGCCTCCTCGATAGGACAATGCCACCACTGAACCTTAACTGGCGATATCTCCTTGGACCTCAACTTCCTAACCTTCCTGTACAAAATAACAACATGCTCCTCCTCAAAGGCTAAGGACTCATCCAACTGAACCAACTCCAACTGAAGGACATGAGACTCATACGGAATATACCGCCGCAGCATAGAGACTTAAAACACAGGATGCACATCAGAAAGGGCAGGAGGCAAGGCTAACTCATAAGAAACCTCTCCAATACGACGAAGGATCTCAAATGGCCCAATAAACCTCAGACTGAGGTTACCCTTCCTCCCGAACCTCATCACGCCATTCATGGGCGATACTCAAAGGAACACACTGTCACCCACTATAAACTCTATATCTCGAACTCTCCGATCAGCATAACGCTTCTGCCCACTCTGGGCAGTGCAAAGTCTCTCCTGAATAACCCAAACTCTATCCATAGAATCATGAAGCAAGTCGATACCCCACGACCTAACCTTAAAAGCATCGAACCAACCCACCAGAGATCTATGGTGCCTACCATAAAAAGCCTCAAATGGAGCCATCTGAATGTTTGAATGGTAACTATTATTATATGCAAACTCTGCCAAGGCTAAACAATGGTCCCACTGACCCCCGAAATCAATAACATAGGCTCGCAATATATCCTCCAGAACCTGAATAGTATGCTCCGACTGACCGTCTGTCTGCGAAGGAAAAGTGATGTTAAGCTCCACTCTAGTACCCAACTTTCTCTGAATAGAGAGGGGGACAGCGAACCTCCTGCCAAGAGGCCAATGCCAGAAGTGCGAAGTGATTTGAGTACCTTAGTCGGAGATGATAGAAACTGGCACACCATGCAAATGGATAATCCCCCGAATATAGATTTAAGCGAACCTCTCGGAACTGTAGGAAGTCTGAACTGGCAAAAAGTGAGCAGACTTCATCAACCTATCAATAATAACCCAAATAGCATCAAATCTCCACAAAGTGCGGGGAAAATCGACTACAAAGTCCATGGATATACACTCTTATTTCCGCTCCAAAATGGGTAGCATCTGTGACAAACCACTTGGCCTCTGGTGCTCAAACTTCACCTGCTAACAGTTCAAGTACCTGGATATGAAAGCCGAAATATCCCTCTTCATCCTACACCACCAGTAGTGCTGCCTCAAGTCATGATACATCTTGGCTTCCCCCGGATGAATGGAATATCTAGAACAATGAGCCTTATCCAATATCAATCTGACCAAGTCACCAACTCTAGGAATGCAGATACGACTCTAGATCCTCAGAAAACCCTCTGAATCTAAAGTTGCCTTCCTAGCCTTACTACGCAACACCTTGTCACGAATGAACCTCAATCTCGCATCATCAGGTTGCTGTGCCCGAATCTGCTCCAATAGGGAAGACCTAGCCTCAATACAAGCAAGAATACAACCCAGCTCCAAAATATCAAGTCGGACTAACCTATTAGCCAAGGACTGGATGTCCCAAGCTAAAGGTCGCTCCTCCGTAGCTAAGAAAGCCAAGCTACCTATACTCACCGCCTTCCGGCTCAAGGCATCTGCTACCACGTTTTCCTTGCCTCGGTGATAGAGAATAGAGATGTCATAGTCCTTAAGTAACTCCAACCACCTACGCTACCTCAAATTTAGATCCTTCTGGCTAAAAATGTATTAAAGACAATGGTTATCAGTAAAGATCTCACAATGCACGCCATTGAGATAATTCCTCCACATCTTCAATGCAAAGACTACCGCTGCTAACTCCAAGTCATGTGTGGGGTAGTTCCTCTCGTGAACCTTCAACAGTCTAGAAGAATAAGCAATAACCCGCCCTTGCTGCATCAACACACAAACCAAACCAATACCTGACGCATCATAATATACGATGAAACCCTGACCCACGACTGGAAGAGTAAGAATCAGAGTTGAAGTCAACAAGGCCTTGAGCTTCAGAAAGCTCGCCTCACACTCATCTGACCACTGGAAGAGAGCATTCTTCTGAGTTAATCTAGTCAATGAAGTTTCTATCAAAGAAAATCCCCCATAAACCGTCTGTAATAACCTGCTAACCTGACAAAATTGCGAACCTCGATAGGAGAAGTAGGCCTAGCCCAAACTCGAACTGCTGCAATCTTCGCCGGATTTACCATAATCCCATCCTTGGACACCACGTTCCCTAAGAATGCCACAGACTCAAGCCAAAACTCACACTTAGTGAATTTGGCATACAACTGATGGTCTCGCAAGTTCTGGAGTACAACTCTAAGATGCTGCGCATGCTCCTCTCCACTCCTCGAATAAATCAGAATGTCATCGACGAACACAATCATAAATAAATCTAAGTAGGCACTGAACACACGGTTCATCAACTCCATAAATGCTGCTAGGGCATTAGTCAACCCAAAAGATGTGACTAGAAACTCATAATAGCCATATCGAGTCCTAAATGCAGTCTTTGGGATGTCCTCAGCCCTAACCCTCAACTGGTGATAATCGGAACTCAAATCTATCTTATAGAACACTACTGTACCCTATAGCTGGTCAAACAAATCATCAATACACGGCATCGGATATCTGTTCTTAACTGTCACCTTATCAATTGCCTGTAGTCAATACACATACGCATAGACCCATCCTTCTTCTTCATAAACAGAACCGGAGCACTCTACGAAGACACACTAGGCCTAATTAACCCTCTACTCAACAGATCCTGAAGCTAATCCTTAAGCTCCCTCAACTCAGCAGGTGCCATCCGATATGGCAGAATAAAAATAGGCTTTGTTCCCGGCTCGAGATCGATACCAAAATCAATCTCACAATCATGAGGAAGACCCAGAAGATCAGAAGGAAACACATTCGAATACTTGCAAACCACAGGAACAGACTCAAGAAGAGGTGTAGTGGCACTAGTATCACGGACATAGGCAAGATAAGCTAAGCACCCCTTTCCCAACCAACCGCTGGGCGCTCAAAAAAGATATAACTCCCCTCGACATGTGGCTATCTGCCCCTTTCTATATGATAGGAGGGATACCATGCATCCGAAGAGTGATAGTCTTGGTGAAGCAATCCAAGACCTCATGATAAGGAGACAATCAATCCATGCCCAAGATCACATCAAAATCCACCATATCAAGAACAACCAAGTCTACCCACGTGTCGTACCCTAAGATAGTCACCACACAAGCCCGATACACTTGATCTACTACTAAAAAATCACCTACTGGGGTAGATACACACAAGGGCACAAGCAAAGACTCACAAGCAGACTCCAGACGAGTAGAATACTAAGCAAATACATATGAGAATGTAGACCCCGGGTCAAACAAAGCAGAAGCATACTAATGACAAATGGAGATCGTACCCGTGATCACAACATCTGAAGCCTCAGCTTCTGTTCAGCCTGGAACTGCATACATGTGGCCCCGACCGCCATAACCACCTAACCCACCAGAATAAGGACCACCTCTAGTACCCTGGGAACCACCACTACTACCCTGGGAACCGCCTCTAGCTGGAGGCGCTAGAGCCCTGGGGTCCTAAACCAACTCATCCTGTCGCTTAAGGTGTTGTGTCGTCGGGCACTCTCTAGCAAAGTGGCCCATCTCGCCACACTCATAACAACCCCAACCCTATGTTCTCCGTTGTGAAGACCCGGCCGAATCAGAACGACCACTATGGCCTGTAGACCCTGAATGAGCACCTCATGGAACAGGAACAATACTCTGGCTACTATGACCCTCAGCAATCTATAATGCCGCCTGAACAGGCCAGCTCGGCTGGAAACGCTGCTGGTGCTGACCACTACTATAGTAGCCTCTACCACGACCCTGTGAATCGCTGAAACTTCCCTGATGGTGAGGCCTCTTATCGCTGCCCTCTTGGGCTTCGCAAAGTAGACCCTTAATAGTACGGGCATGATCAACTACCTCTAGAAAAGATTGACCCGATGCTACCGTACCCTCTGTGGCCAAGTGGAGATGCAAGGTCAAACCTGGAATAAACCGGTGTACTCTCTCGTGCTTGGTGGGAAGAATCATAGTGGCATGTCTGGACAACTGATACAACTGGAGCTCGTATTCAGACACAGTCATGGAGACTTGATCTAACCCAGCAAACTAATCCATCAGTTGTTCCCTCATGCTATGTGGTACATACTTCTCCAGAAAGGCTGCGGAGAACTGATCCCAAGTAAGCGGAGGTGACTCGGCTGGTCTGCAAGCAATATATGACCTCCACCACTGTTTTGCTGGGCCATCCAGCTGAAAGACAGTGTAATCTTCTCCATGTGACTCGACTAACCCCAAATTATGTAACCTCTCCTGACAGATAGTCAAAAACTCATGCGCATCCTCCCTAGAAGCACCTGAAAAGCTCAGAGGACCTGATAAGTCGGTAATGTACCAACTTATTAAGCCTAAATCCATGAATTATTGCTATGTTTTGAATAGATTTAGAGGTTCTTATGGCCTTTATTGATTTCTATGAAGGTACTTTTGATAAATAATGAGAAACAAGGAAATTGACCCAAAAAGAGCTCAAAAAGAGTGAAGTGTGAAGTGTTTGAAAATCTGGAGATTCTGACCCGAGGTGCGAACCACACCTCCTCCGCATGAAGTTGCAAATGCCACTGAAGAATCTGTTAAGAGGTGCGATCGATGTGTGATGCGCACATACCAAGGTGCAAACTGCACCACCTTCGCATGAAGCTCCCAAAGTCAGCTGAAGTTACTGGTCCAGTTGAAGAGGGTGTGCGACGCGCACATCATGACGTGTGAACCGCACGTCGCTCCGCACACCACCCAAAGGGGCAATTTTGTCCTAAATTTTAGTGACATTTTGGGAAGCTATAAAAGGTTCATTTGTAAATATTCTTCTTCAATCCTAAATATTTTAGAAAGCTTTTTGCCTCAAGAACAAGTTTTCCTCTCCAAAGAGAAGAGGGTTTGAATCCATTCTCTTGGTTAATCATTTGTGTACTCAAATAGAGCTTGGAGCTTGAGATTTAGCTCTAATGAAGAGGATTTTGACTTACCCATTTGGTATATCTCTCTCCTTTGCTATGAGTGGCTAATTTCACTTGTCTAAGGTTGTGTTGATGATGGGTGCTTGAAAAATGGGTGTGGGTGTTGTTAATTCATCTTTATAATTGCTTATTTGACATAGGTCTAGTAGTTTCACCAAGTTGTAATCCAAAAATTGGTAGTTGCAAACATTAATTTTCATTACTTGACTATATGATTGCTTGAAAGAGGATTTCATGGTTTTGGATGTGAAATTGTTAGTGGAAACTTGGGACTCCATCTAGATTTGAGGCTAGAAATAGCTCTTATTGAAGGAATCACCTATTTAAGGGTCTAAGCTAGAGATAGTGTGACCTCCCCAAGCTTAGGTTAGTTGTTTGTTGATCAAACCGATGATGCTCTAACCAAGATCATCGGATATATGGTTGTTGATCGAGAGATAACAATCCATACCCATGACCAACGCTACTTATGTCAATAAGCAAGAACAAATGTGAATTGATAATTACCCTAGCCCATGACTAAAGCCTCATCACATACACATCCCTAGTCGCCTACTCTATTTGGTTCGCCCGCTTTCATTTATTTGCTTTTATTTGAATTGTGATTGTAGTGACAACATCCCAATTCCCCCAACCTTTTACTTTTCTTGTTTAAGCACTTATTCTCATTTTGAACTCAATTTGACACAATCTTAATTTATCTAGCTCCAAGTCCCTTGGGTACGAACCTGACACTCATTGGGAATTATAAATTTTGTTTTGCCGCACGATCGCCGTGACCTCCAACTTGGGGAGCACAATTTGAGCATTTATCAGAACCCAATCTCAAGAACCTACCAAGCATCTTCCAAGTCATGTGTGGGGTAGTTCCTCTCGTGAACCTTCAACAGTCTAGAAGAATAAGCAATAACCCGCCCTTGCTGCATCAACACACAAACCAAACCAATACCTGACGCATCATAATATACGATGAAACCCTGACCCTCGACTGGAAGAGTAAGAATCAGAGTTGAAGTCAACAAGGCCTTGAGCTTCAGAAAGCTCGCCTCACACTCATCTGACCACTGGAAGAGAGCATTCTTCTGAGTTAATCTAGTCAATGAAGTTGCTATCAAAGAAAATCCCCCATAAACCGTCTGTAATAACCTGCTTACCTGACAAAATTGCGAACCTCGATAGGAGAAGTAGGCCTAGCCCAAACTCGAACTGCTGCAATCTTCGCCGGATTTACCATAATCCCATCCTTGGACACCACGTTCCCTAAGAATGCCACAGACTCAAGCCAAAACTCACACTTAGTGAATTTGGCATACAACTGATGGTCTCGCAAGTTCTGGAGTACAACTCTAAGATGCTGCGCATGCTCCTCTCCACTCCTCGAATAAATCAGAATGTCATCGACGAACACAATCATAAATAAATCTAAGTAGGCACTGAACACACGGTTCATCAACTCCATAAATGCTGCTAGGGCATTAGTCAACCCAAAAGATGTGACTAGAAACTCATAATAGCCATATCGAGTCCTAAATGCAGTCTTTGGGATGTCCTCAGCCCTAACCCTCAACTGGTGATAATCGGAACTCAAATCTATCTTATAGAACACTACTGTACCCTATAGCTGGTCAAACAAATCATCAATACACGGCATCGGATATCTGTTCTTAACTGTCACCTTATCAATTGCCTGTAGTCAATACACATACGCATAGACCCATCCTTCTTCTTCATAAACAGAACCGGAGCACTCTACGAAGACACACTAGGCCTAATTAACCCTCTACTCAACAGATCCTGAAGCTAATCCTTAAGCTCCCTCAACTCAGCAGGTGCCATCCGATATGGCAGAATAAAAATAGGCTTTGTTCCCGGCTCGAGATCGATACCAAAATCAATCTCACGATCATGAGGAAGACCCAGAAGATCAGAAGGAAACACATTCAAATACTTGCAAACCACAGGAACAGACTCAAGAAGAGGTGTAGTGGCACTAGTATCACGGACATAGGCAAGATAAGCTAAGCACCCCTTTCCCAACCAACCGCTGGGCGCTCAAAAAAGATATAACTCCCCTCGACATGTGGCTATCTGCCCCTTTCTATATGATAGGAGGGATACCATGCATCCGAAGAGTGATAGTCTTGGTGAAGCAATCCAAGACCTCATGATAAGGAGACAATCAATCCATGCCCAAGATCAAATCAAAATCCACCATATCAAGAACAACCAAGTCTACCCACGTGTTGTACCCTAAGATAGTCACCACACAAGCCCGATACACTTGATCTACTACTAAAAAATCACCTACTGGGGTAGATACACACAAGGGCACAAGCAAAGACTCACAAGCAGACTCCAGACGAGTAGCATACTAAGCAAATACATATGAGAATGTAGACCCCGGGTCAAACAAAGCAGAAGCATACTAATGACAAATGGAGATCGTACCCGTGATCACAACATCTGAAGCCTCGGCTTCTGTTCAGCCTGGAACTGCATACATGTGGCCCCGACCGCCATAACCACCTAACCCACCAGAATAAGGACCACCTCTAGTACCCTGGGAACCACCACTACTACCCTGGGAACCGCCTCTAGCTGGAGGCGCTGGAGCCCTGGGGGCCTAAACCAACTCATCCTGTCGCTTAAGGTGTTGTGTCGTCGGGCACTCTCTAGCAAAGTGGCCCATCTCGCCACACTCATAACAACCCCAACCCTATGTTCTCCGTTGTGAAGACCCGGCCGAATCAGAACGACCACTATGGCCTGTAGACCCTGAATGAGCACCTCATGGAACAGGAACAATACTCTGGCTACTATGACCCTCAGCAATCTATAATGCCGCCTGAACAGGCCAGCTCGGCTGGAAACGCTGCTGGTGCTGACCACTACTATAGTAGCCTCTACCACGACCCTGTGAATCGCTAAAACTTCCCTGATGGTGAGGCCTCTTATCGCTGCCCTCTTGGGCTTCGCAAAGTAGACCCTTAATAGTACGGGCATGATCAACTACCTCTAGAAAAGATTGACCCGATGCTACCGTACCCTCTGTGGCCAAGTGGAGATGCAAGGTCAAACCTGGAATAAACCGGTGTACTCTCTCGTGCTTGGTGGGAAGAATCATAGTGGCATGTCTGGACAACTGATACAACTGGAGCTCGTATTCAGACACAGTCATGGAGACCTGATCTAACCCAGCAAACTAATCCATCAGTCGTTCCCTCATGCTATGTGGTACATACTTCTCCAGAAAGGCTGCGGAGAACTGATCCCAAGTAAGCGGAGGTGACTCGGCTGGTCTGCAAGCAATATATGACCTCCACCACTGTTTTGCTGGGCCATCCAGCTGAAAGACAGTGTAATCTTCTCCATGTGACTCGACTAACCCCAAATTATGTAACCTCTCCTGACAGATAGTCAAAAACTCATGCGCATCCTCCCTAGAAGCACCTGAAAAGCTCAGAGGACCTGATAAGTCGGTAATGTACCAACTTATTAAGCCTAAATCCATGAATTATTGCTATGTTTTGAATAGATTTAGAGGTTCTTATGGCCTTTATTGATTTCTATGAAGGTACTTTTGATAAATAATGAGAAACAAGGAAATTGACCCAAAAAGAGCTCAAAAAGAGTGAAGTGTGAGGTGTTTGAAAATCTGGAGATTCTGACCCGAGGTGCGAACCACACCTCCTCCGCATGAAGTTGCAAATGCCACTGAAGAATCTGTTAAGAGGTGCGATCGATGTGTGATGCGCACATACCAAGGTGCAAACTGCACCACCTTCGCATGAAGCTCCCAAAGTCAGCTGAAGTTACTGGTCCAGTTGAAGAGGGTGTGCGACGCGCACATCATGACGTGTGAACCGCACGTCGCTCCGCACACCACCCAAAGGGGCAATTTTGTCCTAAATTTTAGTGACATTTTGGGAAGCTATAAAAGGTTCATTTGTAAATATTCTTCTTCAATCCTAAATATTTTAGAAAGCTTTTTGCCTCAAGAACAAGTTTTCCTCTCCAAAGAGAAGAGGGTTTGAATCCATTCTCTTGGTTAATCATTTGTGTACTCAAATAGAGCTTGGAGCTTGAGATTTAGCTCTAATGAAGAGGATTTTGACTTACCCATTTGGTATATCTCTCTCCTTTGCTATGAGTGGCTAATTTCACTTGTCTAAGGTTGTGTTGATGATGGGTGCTTGAAAAATGGGTGTGGGTGTTGTTAATTCATCTTTATAATTGCTTATTTGACATAGGTCTAGTAGTTTCACCAAGTTGTAATCCAAAAATTGGTAGTTGCAAACATTAATTTTCATTACTTGACTATATGATTGCTTGAAAGAGGATTTCATGGTTTTGGATGTGTAATTGCTAGTGGAAACTTGGGACTCCATCTAGATTTGAGGCTAGAAATAGCTCTTATTGAAGGAATCACCTATTTAAGGGTCTAAGCTAGAGATAGTGTGACCTCCCCAAGCTTAGGTTAGTTGTTTGTTGATCAAACCGATGATGCTCTAACCAAGATCATCGGATATATGGTTGTTGATCGAGAGATAACAATCTATACCCATGACCAACGCTACTTATGTCAATAAGCAAGAACAAATGTGAATTGATAATTACCCTAGCCCATGACTAAAGCCTCATCACATACACATCCCTAGTCGCCTACTCTATTTGGTTCGCCCGCTTTCATTTATTTGCTTTTATTTGAATTGTGATTGTAGTGACAACATCCCAATTCCCCCAACCTTTTACTTTTCTTGTTTAAGCACTTATTCTCATTTTGAACTCAATTTGACACAATCTTAATTTATCTAGCTCCAAGTCCCTTGGGTACGAACCCGACACTCATTGGGAATTATAAATTTTGTTTTGCCGCACAATCGCCATGACCTCCAACTTGGGGAGCACAATTTGAGCATTTATCAGAACCCAATCTCAAGAACCTACCAAGCATCTTCTGCTCCTCAGAAGACATATCTGGCATGGCTGGAAGAGGGGGAGAAACTGCAAGGACTGGTAATACCTTGAATCTGGGAGCCGCAGCAGCAGGCTGTGCTCTTGAACCCTGTGTCGCTTCCTAAGCTGAAGTCTGAGCCTCACCTCGAACCTGAGAACCAATCAGAGTGCTCGGCGAAGCTACTGGTTGATTCATACCCTCAAGGAACCCCAATAATCGAACCAAGGTGTCCTGCAATACTGGAGTAGCCACAAATCCTGCCAGATGCTGGGTTGGCCCCACATGCTTTGGCTCATACTGAACCTCATCCACTTTAATCTCAGGCTCTGGTGATGATAGTCTAGCCCGGGCCCAAGTTGGCACCGCAGCCCATTCCCTACCTCGACCTCTGGGTCGACTTCTACCCCATCCCCTAGCTGGGGCTCTAACTGCGGGCGCAGGGGACTCGTCCTCACTCGCTGCAGATCTCGTCCGAATCATCTACAAAAGTGTGAAACAAAGGTACATAGAAGTTGGTCAAGTCAAGAACGCATGACAAGGAATCAAACAAGACAACATATTTCCTAGGAATGTGCTCTAGCCTCTCGTAGATTGGATATGGACGTCATAGTACCAATCCACGAGACTCTACTAGACACATTGCTCTTGTACTGGCGAGACCGGTGAACCTAGTGCTCTGCTACCACTCTGTCATGACCCGAGACCGGGCCATGATAGCGTCTACATAACCCCCTGGTAGACAAGCCAAAACCCAACGATTGTGGAAGACATTAATAATAATTAAACTAAGAAAATGCGAAAGATATAATAAAAATACAGGGGCCAATAGCATATATTCATACCAACGTACAAAATATACAAAAGATGGCCCTCAAGTGACCAAATAGACAAAACAACACGAGAACCAACTCGGACCTGGTGTCACTAGTACAAGAGCAACTAAGCAAGGAGTAGCTATACAACAGACTCTGCCTATCGAAAATACAAAAATATAGACAGAATATACAAGATGGAAAGCATGTAAAGTCTCCAAAAATCGCCGGGAGCTCACCACGATCCGAACTACAACAGGCCTTGAACGACATAAAGGTCAATGAGGGTGGCTCGTACTAGGTGTTGCATCAGAAAAAGATGCAGAGTGTAGTATGAGTACCAAGACAACAGGTACTCAGTAGGAATCATAGGCTGACCGAGCGCAGGAAGATAATATATAAATAATAGATACATGAAAGTAACTAAAATTACTGGGATTCACCTAAATCTAATTATAAAGCCGAGCACATATCAATAATCCAACAAGGTGAAGAACAGACAAGATCAAGCCAAATCTAGAGACAATCCACGTGCCAAAGCAAATGCAATACGATGCACGATGATGCATGCGTGAATGCAATATAATATAAACCCAGAATACCGCAATGGGCGCCCAAAATACCGTATCGGACTATGCATATATATGTGAAAGTAAAATACTCGGAATAACGCATCGAGCTATGCATATATATAAAATGAAAGTAAAATACCCAGAATAACGCATCGGGGGGTCCAGAATACCGCATTGGACTATAAATATATGCATAAAATAGTATTTTTCCCATTTTCCTTCCAAAATCCAAAGTAATACTCAAAGTAGTTTGTTTAAGTTCAAAATCACCACAACCGTAGTAAAGCCTCATTTCAAATCAAAATCCTTGAAAACCATCTCCATGTTTTACCAATGATATGCCATGAAATGTGAGTATGAAATATTCACAAACAGAGAAAGATCACATATCATCAGGCAAAACAGGGCAGAAATACCATCCAAACCAAGAGAACTGACCTGGAATTCCGTCCAAATCCAAGCCATTACCTCGGGCCCACAGTTACACGCAATGATAGAATAAAGCGGGTAAAACAGAACGTAAAAATGAAAACCACCGGAAGTCTCTATTCTACCTCTAAAAGCCTCCTAAAAGCATACTAAAAATTCTATACTAGTCAAACATATAAAGCAAACTCCTAGGCTAAGGATAGCATATAGTTTTAGACTAAAAACCCAAAATGGCCAATTAAAGTGATAACTTGATTTAAGCCTAATTCTACCTAATATCCAACCTAACATTTTGGTAACTCATAAATATATATAATCTAAATAAACTCAGTCTAGAAGGTAAACCGTAACATACCTCGGGGCCGAACTGCAAGCACGAACTGTCACTCGTGTGCCCTTCCCCTTCCAAATATCCTCAGAAAGCTGCCACGCTATCAAGAACACAATCCATATGTCAAACAATAAGAACGACACCCATATTACTATACAAAAAAATCGGGTCAGAAAAATGACCCTTGTGGCCCGCGTAATGAAACAGAAAACAAAAATCACAATTATGCTCGCGAAGGGTTAGGGAACTCATGCCCAAAGTTTGGGTGCAAACGGAGCTCGATTCGGGTGCCAAAACAGCCCCGAAGTGTTACTAATTCGAGGGATCAAAATGGGAAAAACTCAGAATTTAAAGGCGGAAACCTACCTTGACAAGAGAAACACGTCACGGAGGTGAGTTGCAAGAATTTTCAAGCATGCAGCCCCACGAATCAGATTTCTACAAGGATCACCCCAACCTTAAGAATTAATTAACAAGGAAGTTTAGCGGGAGAATTACGAGAATTTACACGGAAGGAGGAGAGGGGTGACGAGGGAACTTACCGGTTGAAGGACACTGAAGCAAGGAGCTGAAAAATAGGAGCTTGGGAGCTTCAACAATGGAGTTCTCAGAATAATGAAAGAGAAAATGAAGTTGAACTTTTAAATAGCTGCCAGGGGTCCTTCTTCGCAATCGTGAAGGACCCCATGCATTCGCGAGGAAACGCTGGCCAGACCGTTGAGATCACGATAGTCCAGCTCGCGTACGCGAAGAGGAAAGCTGGGCCAGGTCCCAGCCGGCTTCATCGCGGTCGCGAAGAGACTCCTTCACAAATGCGATGGTTAAGGAACTAGACCATCGCAAACACGATGGGAGCCTCGAGATCGCAAAGACCAAAAAGGTCTGCAACTTAATGCAGCAACCAACAATTTCACCAAGGTCAAAAGTCTCCCGACGGGTCCTCGGGATTCATTCGGAACCTCGTGAACATAAACCAACCATGCTACCCTACCAGAAACAGCATTACAGACTCAATGGAATCGAGGAAACTCCCAACGGAGATTGCTAAAATGGGCCCCACACCCAAAACCAACTCGGAACTCAAAACCCAAAAACAAGTCTGGAAGCCCCGGGACCCGAACCAAAGGTCCCCCTAGTCAAAAGTCGACATTCCAAAGCTAATGGAACTGACAAAATTTCCATCCGAGGCCGTCTTTGGTGACGGAATTTCCATCTGAGGCCGTCTTCATTGACAGAATTTCCATCCGAGGTCGTCTTCTCCAAATGTTGACCAAAGTCAACCCTACCAACCAAACTGACTTGAAAACACAAAAAGTAGCACAAAACCAAACCGAAAGCACTCAGACCCAGACCAATGGTTCCACTAGACTAAAATCCCCATTTTGGAGCCAACGAAACTGTTAGAATTCAATTTTGAGCACGTTTACCAAGAAAGTTGACCAAAGTCAAAGATTTTCTAAGTTCAAGTTCTAAAATAGGCAAATGGTCATAATGACCTAACGAACGGCCCGAACACCGAACCATCAGTCCCGGTAAGTCATGAATGTCCTGTAGCCGCTGAGGGAAAGCTCGAAACGCAGAAAAAGAACGGAAAATGGAAAATGACCTGGAGGATCATTACAAGCTAATAAAAACAACAAAAAGCTATCAATTCCTCACAAGAGCAGCGAGCTCCCGAGATAATCTAACAAGGTGTATTTCACGCTATTCAATCCTACATCTGCCGTACGCAACTTTGAGAAGGATCACACTAACCCACCAATCTCTCCAATACTTTAATACCATCAATATACAACAATAATGACCCAATTTGATGAGAAAAAGGGCTTCCCAAAACCACGGTATCCAAAACACCACTTCATTGCTCGAAGTTCTATAAAAATGATTCTAGAACGTGGAATTACGAGGGAGGGTCATAAAAGGAAGACTACCATGACAAAAGATTTAAAATCCAAAACTAACCAAGTTCTTAGAAGGACCCACCACCGTTATTATATCCAAACCAAGTCAAAATATAATTTTATGATAATTTCGGCCCTACCCAATTTTGCCTGGACAGTCTGTGGTAAAACGGTCATAACTTTTTAATCTGATATTGTATGAACAAACGGTTTGACGTTCTAGAAACTAGACTCAAATATCTTTAATTTAATATTTAATAGACCCTCTAGATCTCTATATATTGGGAGATATGCTCGCCCCAAGTCAGCCCATCAACAAGATTACATAAGTAGTTACTACTTTCCCACTCGACACGGCGCCAATACTATCTAATACGAGTTTCTGACGAGGAATAACATTATAAGGGCAATACAACACCATAATAATTCTAAAGCTCTATAATTAGTACCTCAAAAGCATGATAAATTTATAATCGCTAAAATCAAGGAATCGTGCCAAGAAAAGAAACGAGAAGCCTTTACATACCTCGAATGATTCACCGCCACCAGAAATCTCATGAGCTCTAAATAACCCCAATAATATTGTATCCTTTCCGAGCTTAAATCTAAACCCGAACATGGAGAAATTAGCTACTATGCAAGATTTGCCAAAGAGAGATTCTTATACGCCCAAAATCAATTAATTTCGTTAAAGACATGTACCAAAAATGGTGTATAGAGAAGTAGGCGGTGGGAATTCTCTTGATTTAGAAGCAAAAGCAACTAGTCCAAACCTTGTATTTTAAGAAAATAAGCTTCATTCTTGTTTCCCTTAATTGCTGCCGAACGTCATATGTATATCTAATAGCAACACACTATAAAAGACAAACTCTTAACTCTTAAGGGTCAAATAAACATATAATACAATAATAGGTCACATGGTGAGCATATGGTGGTGAATAATTGAATAACTAATTACAAAATTATCACTTCAATTGATAATGATGCCACCACTTTATAATTGTTTGTTGTACACTACGTGGAGATGGCAATACCAAGGTCAATTATTTTATCTCACTACGTATACACTCGGGTATTACATAGGGTCATGGTACAATACATATAACATTTTGAATATATCATAATTAGTAGAAAATTATTTTGAATAAAGCCTACCTCATATAATAATAATTTTTTAATATAACTAGACGTACTATCTCCGTTAAAATATAAAAAACTTATAAAATTCTTATGAAATAAATACATATACAAATATATCGTAACTAAAGAATTTTTCATAAATATTAAAAACATTCTTAGGAAGGCGGTTAAAATATAATTTTTTTTTTAAATTCTAATTTAAATCAAATGTTCTCGAATACGCATGGTGTTTAATAAAACTCTCGAATTTAGCCTCGTAATCCCTTGATGTGAGACGAAGGACAACCTTAAATACCTGGGGTGTTACATCCTCCCCCCCTTAGGAACATTCATCCTCGAATGAAAATATATGTGTGAGGCTAAGGCTAGGAATTCTTTTCAAACTTTTGGCAGAGTTTCCTTTATTTATGGGACTATCCCAAACCTGAAACTCGGCTAAAACTAACCTATGTGCCTCACGGGGCAATACAAAATATATCAACAAGGACATAATTAACAAAATATCACTAATTACCATATAACACACGTTGCGAGTTAAGAGGGTAACTTACCCTTACCTTTATAATCAAATAGGTGTGCATAGAATAATACATGATATCTAAGCAATTCAATCACGTAGAATTAATAACATTCAAGTAACTGAGCATGTAGGGGAACTTAATCAATAAAAAACTCAATTAAAGGTTCTTATCTTGTGAACATTTCTATTGTTAAGTGTATGCTGAATGAATAATTAAACTGTAAGAACATGTAATCTTATGTGTAAATGAATTGTGGATTACACAATATTGTGCGTACCAGTGACCCCTAAAATAGGTAGTAAGCAAACGAATAGACTATAATCTTAACTTATTGGCTAATCTCATAAGGAAAGCGGATGCGTAAAATATTTTAACTAAAGTCTTAGGCCGTAAAAGTTTAGAACATACGACTACTCAATTATAACACATAAGCGCTATAACACTTAATTGATAACGTATACGTTCATAGCCTCCTCAAAACTAAACATTTGACCCGTGAATGCTAGTTATTTACCTTATATACATATGATATGTGAGGCATATAACATTCAAATAAATATGTGGTGAGGCATATGACACACAAACAAGTAACCTACCGAACTCATAATTCTCATAATGCAAGAGCAAACATTATTTTTAACATACAACTAATGGATCCTTGATGCATAAGTACACACATCTGAATAAATACTCTTATGAGACAAATAACAGGTAGACAACTATTACAGGAAGCGCTTAGTATATGATCTAATATTCTTTAGGGCATCTTTCATATAAATGCTTTCATGGGGAAAGCACACAATATATGAACAATAGTTAAGTCAACAAAAATCTTATAGACATATAATCTGTAGTACAATAGCGTTTAAGTAAATGTCCTTAAGGGACGCAGGGCATGAAATTATTGAGCTAGGAAACCAGTGTCATAAAAGCATATAACTGTACTCTCATAATATATACACTTCTATCTAATAAACAATTAATCATACATTATACAATTGCTTAAACTTAGAATCCTAAATCACAAGAACTTTAAAAAATGCATAACACTCAAATAATGACCTACGAAGCCTGCATCATATAAACATGTAACTTATAAGGTCTATCGCACGTGACCAGTTAATTTATGATATGTGAGCGTATAGTCTCTAACACATATGCACGTAATCATGTGGTCACACATTTTGGAAAGAAGGTAATATGTCAGCAAGTAATCCGTGAGCATGTGACATACAAGTCTTTTTATTATGAACTATATAACGCATAAAAAAGTCCTTTTCCAAAGCATATAACCTATCAACATGGATTCATTTGGCATAGAATCTATAAGCAAGTGATCTAAAATACGAATAGCATATAACCAATTAACTAATGATGTACGTAAAAAAATCATGCTCAATGATTGAGTAAGCCTCTGTGGGATACCAACTTAGTTTTGATAAATCAACAATCAGATTCTTAACAGATAAAAAAATTAAGCCTCAATGGCTAACAAGTAAACCTCGACAAGCTAGCAAATAAATTTACTCCCAAATAATTTCAAATAGGACCTATACTATAACTTATTATCCTCATATATGCACATGTACTTACATATTATAGACAGTTCTCTCTAATTATCTTATTACCCCAATAGGGTATACCCCAATTACATTACTACCTTACGAATCTTTCTCTAAAGAGTTTAATTATCCTTGAGATTAAATAAGGTACTATATGACTAAACAAAAATATGATCATGATTTATAATCTATAACATACCTAACATATAAGTCAATAGATAAAACATAAGCATTTCCTGTATAGAGCTCATGATATGTAAGTAATTGATCGAATGTGGTACATTTGGTGTGGACAAATAACTTACAATATAAATATAATAAAATAAATAATCTCCACCAATGAAAAGATAAATAACATATAACTAGCAACTTATAAAATAAATGACAAGTAATAGTGAAGCTATAAGGAATGTACCACACATAATCCTATAAATAGATAAGTTATAAACGATGTACATACAAACTTATATTAACTTAATTCAGTAGGTAATTAGTACCTCTGTAAATCGTGCAATCATTTTTTTCCCCTTAAAAATATCATATCCAAACTAAGAACTCATAGAAGGACTCAGATAAGTCACTATCCAGACGGTCAATCAAAGGCACACAATCATAGAACCCATCCATGTGACTAGCAGTCGTAGACTGGAAAGGTCATTCTTTGTAAAAAAACTAGCATTTTCCCTTTTGGAATAATTTAAGGTATCCTTTAAGAGGTAAAATGCGTATGACATTTACGCAGAGTGTGAATTAGAAGTAACTTTCTATAACTTATCTCTATCGCACAATCTAAAATGAAATAATGGTAACAAATCTTAAATGTCCTGCAGCCTCTTGATTATAAGTGTGGTGCACAACAAACTCATAAGCAAGACTCTACTAGACATGGCTTGTGGACTCCCTGGGACACGACCTGCTATGATACCAAGTTTGTCACACCCCAAACTAGGGGAGGCGCGACTGGCACTCGATACCTTATTCGACTGAGTTAGACACTAAAACATACTAACTGACTCAATTATCGACCCAGGAGGTCGGGCAGCATAATATCTTAAATACTAAGCCTAGATTATTAAGGTCATAACCTGAATACGACATGCCATATAGACAAAGGTAGACAAGCCAAAAATAATAAAGTACTAGCTGGCCAACGAGGCCGAAGCAGAAAACATACATACATACCTACGTATACATGCCAGCCTAAAAGACTGGAGACTGGAAGCTACAGAAAGATGTACTGGTACTCATAAAACAAAATGTGGCATCCCCAGGCAATAGGACATCAGTACAAATAAAAATGTACTGGTATGTAAGGTGGAACGTAGAATCATAAATAGTTGTTGTAAAAAGGGTAACAGAGATACCACCTAAGACTGAAACTCTGATAGCCTCCATGGCCAATATCTGACCATATAAAAATCAAATATGCATGGTATGCTTGCATAATCGTATGTCGTGAATACATATATATAAATGCAAATGCATGTCATACATAACCAAGTGCTAGCAATGGTGGTATCTTCCGGTAGCTAATCAGGATCATGTCTTCCAACTCGTGGCTATCTGTGTCTCATACGTATAAATATAGGCAATAGGCCCCATACCTCCTGATTATAGATCGAGAGTTGAATGTGCATAACATGTTATATCATGGATGCGTAATGCATGTATGTCATCATAATTATGTTGCCAATCTCGGCCTGCTGGTACTCTTTATTCTCATAATCTCATAATTACTTTCGTATAACATGTAAAAGCCTCGTAGAACCTCATGTACTTTTAGAATAAACTTGAATACTTAACTCGACTTTAGAAAGGTAACTTAAACCTGAAGATGTTCACAAAGAGCTTAAAGTGTTTCACTTAGTTCCTATATATGATTCCTTAATGGTTTATAAAATAAAGTATTTTAAAAACCTAGTCCTTTGGTAGTTTAAACATACGGGTTACATTTGAGAGTTTTGGATATCGACATATTATTTTAGAGTTTTCCAAAAAGCATTTTACCGAGGAAGGAGGACTGGTTGTAATCTCTAATGTTCCTTCAAAACCATTTTAAGTCACAACACCCAAAGAAGAATAAGAATTCAAACATATACACATATAGCCAAGGAAGATGACAAAATAAAATATAGATGTCGAATACTCTATATAACCAAACAAGTGGAATATCAACTTAATAGGATCGTGAAAATACTTCAGCTGCGATCCCAATTCCTTTCACAGATGGTCTTTCTAGCAATCGAATAGTAAAATATCGCATTAGAAGATTTAAGAGTTTTCTAAAATTCATGCTCAAAGGAAGGATGAAGCTTAGCCTTGACAAACCATGGACTATAAAGAAACATGCCAAGAAGAAGGATGGACTTAACAAGCCTTCAATTGAATCTCAAAGGTATTTCTATAAGGCTCGATGAACTTATCATAGCGCAACAACTACGAGAATGAACAAGACCGCTGGAACGAACCACACTCAATCAGTAAGGCGTTAAAGTCATTATTACGATCATCCCATATTAACTCAATAATCGACATCACAATCCTTACTTAACCAACAGCTAATAAAAACAACAAAAAGCTATCAATTCCTCACAAGATCAGTGAGTTCCCGAGATAATCTAAAAAGGTGTATTTCACGCTATTCAATCCAACAACTGCCATACGCAACTTTGAAAAGGATCACACTAACCCACCAGTCCCTCCAATACTTTAATACTATCAATATACAACAATAATGATCCAATTTGATGAGAAAAAGGGCTGCCCAAAACCACGGTATCCAAAACACTGCTTCATTGCTCAAAATTCTATAAAAATGATTTAGAACGTAGAATAATGAGGGAGGGTGTCACACCCCGAGCCTACACCCTAGATGTAACATGGGTCTTGAAACCACAAATGATCTCAAGATAACCCTTCTTTCTAGGATAATTCATGAGCAACTAAATAAAAATAGATAAACTAAAGAATATTATGTGGAAGCTAAAACATATGATGAGCTCTTGAAGAGTACTGTAATAAACTGAAGTTTTATAAATTGAAATACAACTCCTTTGAAAAGCTGATACAACTGACTGACTGACTGACTGTCTATGAAGCCTCTACTAACACTGACTATGGTTAGCCGAGACATGACCCCCAACTACCTTTCATCATTGTATAACAACTGAAATAACTGCTATAACTACTAACTGACTGGAGTTCCCGGAAAAGGAGAACTCATTCCTTGCTGACTGGAAGCTGCGATCTGTCTGAGCATGATTCTGGGAGCTAGCACTAAAACCTGCATCATTAAACGGATGCAGCATAAAAAGGTATGTGATAAGTATTTTGAATGTACTGAGCATGTGAGATAATGCACTAACTTTGAAAATATGAGAAAACATATATATACTAGAACATAACTAAAAGCTTGACTAAGTATGGATATCTGAGAATGCATAAGTCAACGGTGTAAAAGATGGGCTCTTTTACTGAAGAGTATAAAATATTTCTGGGTTGTAAACTGTGAGATACATAGATTATGAGGTAACTAAGCATGCTGAAAATACTGATGAGCTGTTTAAAAACTGTAAGTTGAATCTGTAGTACTCAGGCTCAAACATAATATGCACAAATCTGAAATGTAAGGATATTCTTAAAAATGTAATTTAAAAACTATAAAACTGAACTGAGGGCCTAATACACAACTACTGAGTCTAATGTTGTGGGAGAGTTTGTTAACTGACATAAACCACATGAGCTAAATGTGGAGTCCGATGTATATGCCCCATCGAGAGGACCCAATATACCTTGCTAGTGTATAAAGGCATGCGTGATGTGATCACCAGTTCTGAGGCCCAACTGAGGGGCTAAATAACCTATGGTGGCACATAGTTCTGGGACTTTAGGTACACTGAACCTTAGTCTAACTCGGTGCTAAGTGCTACTCCCAAACTGAATGCTTATAGCACAATTAAAAACTGAAGTTCTGGAATGCTGTATCAGAACCTAATTAATCTAGATGAGTTCTGAAAGACTGTATAAGTGAAAACTATTCATAAAGCATGTGGACATATCTGGATGCCATACTAATCATGAAGCTTACTGAGTTCGTAACCATTGATGACATTTCTTGATACCATGCTAATCACAAGACCTACTAAGTTCATCATCATTGATGGCATATGTTGAAAGTCCATATTTAAAATATATTCTTGTAAAACATATTGAAGGTAAACTGAAGCCTGCTAAATCATGCATAGTTCTTTCTTACTAAAATAACTGGATTGAAAATCATGCATACTTATGTAAACTGAATGCTGACAATATGAGCTGAGCTCTGAAGGAGAAGTTAACTCATGAGATATTTCGAAGAAAACTTGTAGACTGAAAACTGACTAATTTCATGCTTGAAAAGTAATTTAGCTCAAATTCTGAAGAAAATCCATTCTCATGAAAATACTATAATTTTAGGCTAAATTCTCGATTTCCTAAAGTTCTTGTAAAGGCTCATGCAAGTCACTAAAAACATGGTGCAAATCTTCTAAAATAACATATAAATCATGTAGGAATCATAAGGACTAAATTCTATAAAATTTAGCAAAATGATTGGGTAAGAACCCTAGTTTCACCACTTGTAAAATCATATAAAAATCTGAAACATTGGGCATAAGGGCGAACTAAACCATTACTAAATATCCACATACCTAGTAGAAGAGGATTCTTGAATTAGTGAAGGAGTTCTGATGCTTTGGAGAAGGAAGCCCTAGGTTGAACTTCGAGAAGAATGCTTTTTTTCGTCTTGAAATGACTTGAGAGAAAACTAACTTGTTTAAAGAGAATTGCTTAAAAATATTGAAGTGAAAATACCCCAGGGGTCCTATTTATAGGCAATACCAAATTAAATCTGGATCGGTCTAGGAAAGGGAAAATGCGTCAGAAAAATGGACGTCAAAACGGTCTGTTTTGGCCACAAACGGACCATTTTCTTAAGCGTTTTAACTCCTTGAATTTTTTGAGTTTCTGGTCCTGGAAACGGTTGGGAAAACAGATCACTTTCTCTTCCATTTTAATTCCCAAAATTCTATGGTTTTTTGTTCAAACAGACGTTTTCTTGGTAAACTGATCATAACTTTTTACTCTGGACTCGGATTAACGCGCGGTCGACAGTGTTGGAAAGAAGACTGAAGACCTTTAATTTGGTGGGTAATAGGCCACCTAACTCTTCATATTCTAGGAGTTATTATTGTTTGAAGTTGACCCTTGAAAAATCTTACACTAAAACTCAATCGGCAAGGAAGCTTTCAACTCAACTTTGAGCTAGAGGTTCTTTATGAACCTAATTCATATCTAATACACTTCCTACACATAAGTTTGATCTGAGCACCTATTTACCATTTAAAATCATCTGGTTTGGATCTAGCAACATATGAAAATGGTCTGGATCTTAGCTTAGAATTTTTGGGGTGTTACAATATCTCCCCTTTGGGATCATTCGTCCTCGAATAAAGACTAACTAGGCTGAGGGGGTAGGGAAAGAGATGCAACCCCACCAACTGATTTCTAAAAGCTGGAGTACTGACATGGAAACTTATTTCTGACTGAAATATGAACTGAGATGGATTCATGTGACTTACATGCATACTGAGGGCATAAGAACAACTGATGGTACATGAAACTGAATATCCAACATGATAACTAGTCTGGAGTGAGAGTAGGGACATAGCTAAAACTCATAAAGAGCGAACACATTCTTAGAAATCGTAGTTAACAGAAAGGAACATAAAACTGAGAGGAGTAACTATATAAGAAAACTATTCTCTTCTATATTGAGCTTACTAGCATGGACTGAACTAAACTTAGGGCCTTCTGGCCTTATGAATGATTATTGGTAGGTCTGAATTGACCTGATTTGAGGGGTCTACTATCTTGCTAGCTGAAGCTATTGGACATAAAGTATGAGCACTCTGAGCAGGCAGTAAGGATAAAACTCTTCTCATCTTACAAAATACAGTCGACAACGTTTAAGCTTAGGAACACCCTTTTTAACTACACCCAATTCTCTGAATACCATGCTTACCTTTTGCAATTTAAATTCTCATCAATGCATATATATATGATATGGTCTGAGTCTAACTACCTACTTTCACCATGTTCAAGCCTATCTCGACTAAATCTCTTGCATCTGGAGTTATCTTCCAAGAATGATATTCCTTCTTATCACAAAAATCAACTAACCTTGAGTTCTAATCAATGGGTCACTAGTCGCCCAAGGCAAAGGCACACATGTATTCCGTCATGATATTCAAGCCTATCACTATGATCATCTTATGGCTTCTTTATAGCTACCACTATCTGAGACTTCTTCTCTTACCTGGCATATCTGGAAACTGCAGCTTCAAGAACTTCTACAATAAGACATACCAAAATTCCTCATCTATCTATTTCATAAGAATAATCCTTACCTCATATTTTCCCATACTTACAATCTAAGGTAGAACCAATACATCAAAGAGAAAATCCAATACTTCCCATCTAAGCTACTACTTAGCTCCCTCAACTAACACCTATGACAACATAAGCCAAGATCACCGAAGAAATAGAGTGGGAGCATGAGCATCATGCATGTAGGAAATACTGATAAGTCTTGACTTAAACTTAGCATGATCTAGCCACTCAAGGTGAGATCTGAGAAGTCAAGTGTAAAGGCCTGAGTGTCTCACATTCTGGACATATGAAGCATGGTTAGAGTAAGAAAATCATCAGCACAAACTGTTTAAGAAATCTGGTCTGAGCATATACATGATGTAGCATGATTTCATTAGACATTAAGGCATATCTTGAGGACTGAACTGAGTACATAGAACTGAGCATACTGTGAAACATGAGTTTACATATATAATGAGTCTCATGGCATAAAGCTGGGATTCATAGAATCATAGAGTAAAACTGGAATCGCTGTCTGGAGCAAATTTCTATTTGTTCTAGGAGCTGAGCATGAATGTGAATCTGTATGAAGTGCATGAACTTGTTCATGAGTATGGCACAAATACATAAAGTATAGTGTCATTTTGACTGAAGTCCTAGGAAATCCGCTGGAATAAGAGTGGGTCGATGTCCCATCATAGCCCTTTCTAAAATTCCATACTATTTGAGTCGCAAGGCTTGACTTGGTTCTTCATTCTATCACCTCCCTCTTAGCTCAAAAGTCATCCTTCTACGTCTATGGATCTCTCTCCCATCTAGGCCAAAATCAATTAACCCTTGTAAGGTTGGGGTATCACTGTACTCTTGGATGCTAAACTCTCCCTGATAGGCTCGTGGGCCTCACAACCCAAAATTAGAAACAAAATTTGTCACAGTATTCCCAACATCATTAAGAACACATGAAATTAATAGACTGAATGCCTAACTCAACCACAACGCTACAGTCTGAACTTAACAATCATACTATAGTCAAAACTTAACCACCATGCTATAGTCAAAAATCAACAACAATGCTGCGATCCAAACTCAACCAGACAGGAAACTAAAGAAAACAATGAGGACAACCCATATACCTGCCAACTGTCTAAGCCAACCAATCAAAGATTGTCGATCCTAGCCTCTCGAGAAAAATAAAGCCAACCAATACTCACTTGCTCAACCAACACCACGCTCCTTAAGACAAAACAACTATCCCAGACACAAAGCTACTAGTACCACACCACACTAACAGAAAGAATCCTAGCACACGATAGATAACGACCTAGGAAACAACCACCCAAGACCTCTAGAAATTAAAATACTCAAACCAATTCTAGGACCACGATGAAAACCAAAAATAAAGCTAACAAGACCTACCCACAAGTCAAATCCCCAAGTAGTCCCCTCCCAAGGTCAACACACCTCATCCACTACTAGAGAATTCAACTACCAAGAGAACCACATGCAAAAACACCAGACTCACAAGGACTACCACAGGATTGAATAAGAAAATCCACAATTGACAAGAAGACCGCTGACCACCACTACAAGAAGATAGCATACTCTAATGCACCTACAGTCCCGATGGGTGTCTGTACACCTGAGGAACACACACAAGTAAAAACAACCCACCGATATCCAGTACTACTGGAGCATACACTGAGCAAATAGAAAATAAGGATTCAAACACAATATGAGTGATATGATGGAACTAGGTGTGACAGTAGTGTTGTATGTACCTCCCCCGGTACTTTCAGCTCGTCGCCCCTAGTTTGGATTGGCAAGATCCATGCAGGTCTAAGTGACCACATACAAAAATTGTGAGATCTCAAAGTATAATTGCCCGGTAACGAGGCCCGAAGAACATAACTAAGACAATACAATTGAAATTTACCACCTGAAAGCATTAAAAGCTGAAGATTATTCAAGATAATTTAAATAAACTTGCAAATGCATGATGAGAGGAAGGGGTGCCAAAATCAAACCCAACCCGCCCAACCCATTTAGGTTTGAGTTGGTTATTGACCCACCCATTTGTTAGCTCAATCCATTTCAATCCATTAAAAATTGGGTTGATATGTAACTCAAATTGACTTTTGAGAAATCTTGTCAAAATATTTTTAAAAAACTTTTTGTTTGATTTTATATGTTATATATAGTTATAATAAAGAAAAAAATAATTTTATTAGGTACTAAAAACTTATAAAATAACAAATAAAACTATTAAAACTTAGTAAAAATTGGGTGAGTTGAGTTATGACCCGTTACTAACCCGTTTTGACACAATTCATTTTGGTCAAAGCAAATTTGAATCGGGTTGGGTCTTGACCCGTTTATTGTCTTGACCCGCTCAAATTTAATCCAACCCACCCAATTATCACCTCTAATGAGAGCATCAACTACAGTAGAATGTGATGATAAGACGGTAAGACGCTCCAAAAATAGGATATAAAACACATCTCTCAAAGATTTAGATGGATAATAATTTATCTAATTTTTTAGTATCATTATTTTACTAACATTATTATTGTGATTTTACCATTCTTTTCCAATAATCTAAGAAACTATGGCAAGCAATTTCTTTGGTGATAATATTAATGATACTGATGTTGGTACTGTCCTGGCAGTTACTGACTCAATCTTCCTACCGAATGTTTATGGTATTACAAATCACAGGTATGTAAGTGAACATGGTTACAAGCCCAAAGCTAAAAATAAAACCTTCATTAAAATTGCATCTCAATGTAAAAAAATATTTTTAAAAAATGACATTTCGCTCAGTCAAAAATTAAATTTGACTGATACGAATGACATAATTATTGTGGTCATTTCATAAATAAATATTGAGGCGAATGTGAGAAACTGGGTGATAGACTCTGGTGCTACGAGGCACATTTGTATAAATAAACATGATTTTGTGTCATAAACCCAAGCTGAGAAAGGAGAAGAAATTATTTATCTTAGGGTCTTAAAGACTACTCAAGTTTTTGAAAAAGAAAAAGTTCCTCTCAAACTCACATCTGGTAAAATTTTGGCATTAAGTAATGTGTTGCATGTTCCTAATATCAGAATCAATTTGATTTCTGTGGGGTTATTAGAAAAAATTGGAATGAAGGTTTCTTTTGAAAATAACAAGGTTATATTAATCAAAAATAATATTTTTGTGGGCAATGAATTTTGTAACCATGACTTTTTTATGCTTAATATTTTAAATAATATTTGTGAAAAATATCTACTTCTGCTTATACGATTGAGTCTATTTTTTATGGCATGTTAAATTAGGACATGTTAATGTCTCATATATAAAAATTTATTAATGTAAGAATATGCAGTCTCTTGATTTAATATCTGATTTAGACTCAAATAACTTTGATAAATGTGAAATATGTGCTAGAGTTAAAATTACTAAAAAGTCATGTTTTTCAGTTAATAGAGAAACAAAATTGTTGTCCTTAATTCACACTTATTTGGGTGATTTAAAATAAACTATAATTAGAGGTGGTAAAAGATATTATGTGATCTTTATTGATATTTTTTTTAGATTTATCAAGTTTTATTTGCTAAGAAATAAAGATGATGCATTTAATATTTTTATTCTTATAAAACTGAGGTTGAAAATCAACTTAGTAGAAAAATCAAGAGAATTAGATCTGATAGAGGTGGAGAATATTTATCCATAAATGCTTTTTATGAAAAGAAAAAGGAATTATTCATGAAGTTACTATGCCTTATTCATCTCAGTCTAATGGAGTAGCTGAAAGAAAAAATAGAACTTTGAAGGAAATGATGAATTCCATGTTAATTAGTGCTAATGCTCATGACAATTTATGGGGTGAAACTATATTATCTGCATGTCACTTGCAAAATAGAATTCCTCGTAAAAGAACTGACACAACTCCTTATGAATTGTGAAAAGGTTAACGTAATTTAAAATATTTAAAAGTGTGGGGTTACCTTGCTAAAGTTCTTTTGCCTAAACCTAAAAAGAGAAAAATAGGTTCTAAAACTGCTGATTGCATGCTTATTGGATATGCTGAACATAGCGTTGCATATACACTACAAGAGAACATGAAATTAGCTAATAGGTTCTAAAACTGCTGATTGCATGCTTATTGGATATGCTGAACATAGCGTTGCATATACACTACAAGAGAACATGAAATTAGCTAAAAGTAGTAGTAGTAGTAGTAGTAGTAGTAGTAGTAGTAGTAGTAGTAGTAGTAGTAGTAGTAGTAGTAGTAGTAGTAGTAGTAGTAGTAGTAGTAGTAGTAGTAGTAGTAGTAGTAGTAGTGTTAGAGTAGTAGTAGTATAGTAGGAGTAGTCAGTAGTAGGTAGTAGTAGTAGTTAGTAGTAGTAGTAGTATAGTAGTACTAGGTAGTAGTAGTAGTAGTGAGTAGTAGTAGTAGTAGTATAGTAGTGTAGTAGTAGTTAGTAGTAGTAGTAGTGTAGTAGTAGTGTAGTAGTATAGTAGTAAGTAGTAGGTGTAGAGTGTAGAGTAGTAGTAGTAGTAGTAGTAGTGTAGTAGTAGTAAGTATAGTAGTAGTAGTAGTAAGTAGTAGTAGTAGTAGTAGTAGTAGTAGTAGTAGTAGTAGTAGTAGTAGTAGTAGTAGTAGTAGTAGTAGTAGTAGTAGTAGTAGTAGTAGTAGTAGTAGTAGTATAGTAGTAGTAGTAGTAGTATGTGTAGAGTATAGTAAGTATAGTAGTAAGTAGTAGTAGTAGTAGTCAGTGTAGTAGTAGTAGTAGAGTGTAGTAGTAGTAGTTAGTAGTAGTAGTAGTAGTAGTAGTAGTAGTAGTAGTAGTAGTAGTAGTAGTAGTAGTAGTAGTAGTAGTAGTAGTAGTAGTAGTAGTAGTAGTAGTAGTAGTAGTAGTAGTAGTAGTAGTAGTAGTAGTAGTAGTAGTAGTAGTAGTAGTAGTTATTAAAACTTTCGTTAAAACTTGTAGCATATTAAAACTTTCGTTATTAAATTACTACAATTTCACTTTGCCCTTATATATTATTTAATTAATCTCTTGCTTTATTAATTTTTGTATACATTAATTATTTTAATTATTTTACATAGTATAAGCTATAATGTAGTAGTCCAAAGCTTCCAAGTACGGTAGATCTTCATTAGTAATTACCCCATTCTCATTTTCCTTCAAAATTCTTTCCTTAATTCATTTAGATTGTCCATCTTTATATTATTTGCCCATTATTAATGCTCCCAAATTATCAGTAACGCAATCTCCTCTCAATAACCAAATCAAAATCTTTTTTTCCCTTTCTTATGTCCCTTTACTCTAGCGTCTTGTTGCTCGTCTTTGCCATTTTTAGCATCGTTCTTCTCAACTCTCCATCGCCTTAAAAATATTTTTTGCAATCTCTTACAAACGGCTAGTTTTCATTAAGCCTTGTAAAAAAGAAACCAAAGAAGGAGAGGGAAAAAGGGGAAGGCATGCCTTATTCACTGATAATTCACCTCTGTTTAGTGCTTGCATCTTTCCTATTCCGCCTCTACATATATATTTACTTGGCCTATGACATAAGACTGGTGCTTCGATACCCTCGTTTCTGTTTTCTCTGTCGGTAGCGAGTGAAAGTCGAATCAAAAATTGGTTCTCGTCTTTGAGGTTCGTCCAAAACCTTTGGAAAGGTGGGGATTTCGGTTTGCTAGTTAGCATGCAGACATTCTGCTCGGAGTTTGGTACGAACTCCAGTTTTCTTATCAACTTTGCATCACTCAACTGGTGAGTTTCTTTAACGACGTATTTGAGAAAAGATGAACTATGAGCTTGAGATCTTAGCTCAAGTTGTTCGTCAATGGTGAGCAACACTTAGAGAGAGAATTATTGAGAGAGATATTTTGAAATTAGGAATTGTATTGATCTGAATGTTATCATTACACAAGCTACAAATATATAGCAAAAGATCCTACACTAACTGCCTCAACTAACTACACCTGCCAGCTGTACAATCAACCACTAATCTAACTAATTGTAACAATATTAACAACCTAAACTCCCACGTGTTAATACCCCTCTCAAGCTGGAGGGTGTAAGATGTTGAACACTCCCAGCTTGTTTATCAAATATGAGTGTTGCACTTTGCTCAACCCTTTTATCAGCAAATCTGCTTGCTGTTCTTCAGTTCTCACAAACAATGTCTTAATGATCCCTTCCTTGATCTTGTCTCGGATGAAATGACAATCTATTTCGATATGCTTTGTACGCTTATGAAATATTGGATTAGAAGCAATTTGTAATGCAGCTTTACTATCACTTCTAATTGTCACTGGTTGTGTTACTTTTACTTCCAACTCTTGAAACAAGCCCAGTAACCATGTAATCTCTGCCACTGCTGATGCCATACTTCTACACTCTGCTTCTGCAGAACTCCTTGATACTGTCTGTTGCTTCTTAGATTTCCAAGACACCAATGAACTCTCAAATTTGACTAAGTAGCCTGTTACAGACCTTCTAGTATTTGAACAAGCTGCCCAATCTGAATCACACCAACCTGTGAGCTCCTGACTAGGTATTGAACTCATAAGAATACCTTGTCCTGGTGCAAGTTTCAAGTATCTCACTACTTTGATAGCAACTTCCCAATGAGACTGTTTTGGTCTTTGCATAAACTGGCTCAATGTCTGCACAGTATAGCTAATATCTGGCCTTGTTATGGTCAGATATAACAACTTTCCCATCAGTCTCTGATAAGCACTAGCATCTGCTAATAAGTCATCACCATTACTTCCTGTTGCCTCGCCAAATTCTGCAGTAGTTAGCTTGACATTAGTCTCCAAAGGTGTAGCTGAGGGCTTTGATCCACTAAGTCTCATTTCTGAGATTAATTCCAACACATATATCCTCTGATTCAATAATATTCCAGACTTAGACCTCAGCACTTCAATCTCCAAGAAGTACTTAAGATCTCCTAAGTCTTTTACCTTAAACTGTTTGTGAAGTACTTCCTTTGCATCTTTGACCATTGCCTTACAACTTCCTGTGATTAGTAAATCATCTACATAGACTAAGATGATAACAATGTCTGCATCTGTCTTCTTAGTAAATAGGGAATAGTCATGATTGCTCTGAACAAAGCCACTACCAACTAATGCCTCAGTCAACTTTATGTTTCACTGTCTTGAGGCTTGTTTAAGCCCATACAGTGACTTTTGTAGTTTACACACCTTAGTCTCCCCTTGACTTCTGAAACCCTTAGGCATCTCCATGTACACCTCCTCACACAAATCACCTTGGAGGAAAGCATTAAAAATATCCATCTGGAACAAATCCCAACCTTTAGATGCTGCAAGAGCAATGACAAACCTGACTGTGACCATCTTGGCCACAGGTGAGAAGGTCTCATGATAGTCAAGACCTTCCCTTTGACTATATTCTTCTGCAACCAGCCTAGCTTTGAACCTTTCTACTTCACCATTTGCCTGAAACTTTATCTTGTAAACCCATTTAGAGCCCACAATATTCTTTCCTTCAGGCAGATCAACCACCTCCCATGTCTTGTTATCCTCTAGTGCTTTAATCTCCAACTTCATGGCTTCAATCCATCTAGTGTCTTTAGAGGCTTCCTTGAAACTATGAGGATCCACAAGAAAAGAAAATTTGGTAAGATAACTTTGGTATTTGGCACTGGTCCTATCATATGATAGATAAGCAGATAATGGATATAAGCAAGCACTGCAGTTTGCCATGGATTAGGACTTGCTAACATAGTCCTTCATCCATATAGGTTGTTTAGATGTCCTTCCTGATGTTCTTCTAGTGTCATTAGTGTTACTAGAGTCTGTGATACACCTTACTTCTGTGGTAGAGTTATCCACATGGACAATGTTGTGATCACCACCAGATATTGTAGGTTCCTGTGCTTCAGAATTTTCATCAGGATCTGTCACCTCTTCTGATGACATATCAGGGATTGACTCTGAGGGTGAAGAAGTCAATGTATGAGACCAGCAACATTCGCCTCTGTCTGTGGAAATAACTGGATCTTCAGTTGAACTAGAGGGCAAAGTAGATGCAGACGAAGAGTTGAAAGGAAACACTGTCTCTTTAAAGACAACGTCCATACTAGCAAAGATATTCCTTGAAGCCATATCAAGGAGGGTATAACCTTTCTATTCTTCAGAGAAACCAAGAAGTATAACAGCCTTTGCTCTTGGTCCAAACTTGTCTCCTTTCACCAAATTAGTGGTATAAAAAAGACAACCCATCACTCTCAAATGTGTGAGGGTTGGTTTCTTGTTGTGAATCAGTCCATATGGTGTACTTCCTCCTATAGCAATAGATGGTAATCTATTCATCAAATAGACAGCAGTCTTGATACACATTTCCCAATATCTGAGAGGGATCATAGCCTGAAATCTCAGGGCTCTAGCCATGTTCAAGATCTGTCTATGTTTTCTCTCCACAGTCCCATTTTGTTGTGGGGTGTATGGACAGCTGCTCTGGTGTATTATCCCCAAGGACACCAATAATTCATTGCATTTGGAATTAAAAAACTCACTCTCATTGTCAGACCTTACCACCTTAACCATTTCTCCAAATTGATTTTTTATCTTACACAGGAATTGTTTAAGCACAATGATCACCTCAGATTTTAATTGCAACAAATAAACCCAAGTAAATCTAGAATGATCATCCATAATAGTCAGGAATTTGTACTTCTTATCATAAGTTGTCACCTTATAAGGGTATGTACAAGTTGAAAAGGAAAATCAGCTCTAGAAGTACTAATTGGAAACTGTAATCTAACTTGCTTTGCCAATGGACATATGTGGCAATTATTATCATCTGTAGTAGTGCTAGTACACTTATTCAACTCTGGAATCTTCTGCATAACTGTGGAAGAAGGATGTCCTAATCTCATGTGCCAAAGCCTGTGATCTTCATTACTCCTAGCCATATGTGCTGCTTTCAGTTCAACAGTTACTACTTCCCCTTTTGTCCCTGCATAAATCATATACAAACCTCCTTGCTTTCTACCAATCCCCTTCAACCTGCCATTGTAAAGGTCCTGAAACACACAAAAGCCAGAGAAAAATGTGACAAAGCAAGAGAGCTCTTCAGTCACTTTTGATACTGACAAAAGGTTAAACCTAAATTAAGGAAAATATAACACACTCTTCACTGTATCATTGCCAAATAGACCAATATTTCCTGTGTGAGTAATCTCTGCCTTTTCACCTGTAGGCAAATGTACCTTTTCCCTCTTAGAAACATCTATATGAATACTCTCTCTTAGTAACTTCTTATTTCCTGTGAAATGATGTGTAGCTCCATAGTCAACAATCCACTCATCTTGTGGATAATGAGACATAGTCATCAAACAAGTGATAATACCTGCCATGTTAGCCTGATGCTCTCCTGATTCCTTGTTCAGCATGCTAGAATTTGCCTACATTGTTCCTCAGAGAAAGGATTGTAAAAATGCCATTGTCTTTCATAATGGCCTCCTTCTGTGCTCTTGGATGTTGATGCAATATCAGCATGGTTTACTGCTGGTGATTATTCCCTCTTCCAGCCATCTGATTTACCTGTATTTTTCCTCCATCCTTTTGAATTACCACCATTTCTCCATCGATCCTTCCGAATCATTTCCTCCTCTATATGGCTTTCTAGGTGGATAACCAATGATCTTATAGCAATTATCCCTTGTGTGGCCTTTCATTTTGCAGTAATCACATTGTTGAACTATTTCCTTCCTCTAAAACCTCTACCTCTTCCGGTTTGCAGGGTCATGGAGCTTGCCTGCATAGCCAAGGATTCCACCTTCTCAGCTGTCTTAGCAGCCATGTTTGCCGCAAATACCTGTTGACTCTCATCTTGAATGACCATGGCATATGCCTGTCCTAAGGATGGAGCTACTGACTTCATGAGGATTTGCCTTCTCGCTTGGTCATAAGACTCATTTAGGCCACTAAGGAAATGTAATAACCTCTGTTGACTCAGATGTGCAATGTAATCCTTCGATTTCTCACAGCCACAACTCGATGAAGGAACCAACACATCATACTCATGCCATAATTCCTTCAATTTTGAAAAATAGACTGAAATCGAACTAGTACCTTGCATCAAGGTTGTGATTTCCCTGTACAGCTGCCATATCCTCACACGATTAACCTTGTCAAAGCTTTCCTTCAAATCCTCCCAGACTAGATGTGCATCTGATGCATACACGATTCCATTCAGAAGATCTTCAGAGACTGTGTTCATAATCCATGATAGAACAATAGCGTTGCATGTTTCCCATTGTTCATGAAATTCAGCATTGTATGAAGCCTTCGTGCATGCTCCATTCACAAAACCCAGCTTCCTTTTTCCTAACAATGCAATCCGCATTGATCTACTCCACAATCCATAATTTTCAGATCCAGTAAGTTTTACTGGAACTAGACAGATCCCGGAGTATCCGTCGGACCTAGAAACAGAGGATGATTTGCATCGATTTTCACTCCCGCCATTAATACTAAACAGCAGCAAGCTTGAGCTTGAGATAGCTAGCACTTAATCAGCTAACAGATCGCGTAAATCACCTTGGATCTACTGCTCTGATGCCATGAGAAAAGATGAGCTATGAGCTTGAGATCTTAGCTCAAGTTGTTCGTCAATGGTGAGCAACACTTAGAGAGAGAATTATTAAGAGAGATATTTTGAAATTAGGAATTGTATTGATCTGGATGTTATCATTACACAAGCTACAAATATATAACAAAAGATCCTACACTAACCGTCTCAACTAACTACACCTGCCAGCTGTACAATCAATCACTAATTTAACTAATTGTAACAATATTAACAACCTAAACTGCCACGTGTTAATAGTATTACGATTTCTTGTATGCATAAGTCATGAGTAGTTCCAGTCTTCTTTTAAACTCTTATGTTGCTTTGGTGTTCTAAGTATTTGATTGGGGAAGCGATCAGGTCATCTTCTATCCCTTTCGATATCTTTTAGCCTTCATGTACGGACTGCACATTTTAATAGTACTCGAGAGCTTATTTAATTCTCTAGGATCTTATGTTTTTCCCCATAATGGCATCTGATAATTTTGAACACTATAGGCTCTTTATATTTCTATCCAAAGCCAGAATCATGCTCTAATACTACTTTAATAAAGTTAACACTATCTGAACTTCCTCCGTAAGATAAATTCAATACTCTTAAAATATTTTACTTGTATTTAATTTCTCCTAATAAATCTGTGTAGTCATTTTTTTTTTTGCATATCAGGATACAATTTTATGCTTATAATATGTCAAAACAGATGCACTTTTTCCTTTCTAAATTAGTAGGCATGGAATCTTAAATCATTGCCCTGCCTACTATCTGTTTGTTTGAGTCGACAAAATCAATATGAACACCGGAGATCATGCCATTAAGAGATACTCATATGATGAATAGTTTATTAAACAACATATCCATATTAGCATCACCTTATTTAGATATCATGTCTACATGGTTAATTATTATCAATCCTAAAATAGTTATTTGAAGTATGTCTATAGTAATTAGGTATTATGCTTATAGGATTTAATTATTATTTATTAATTTCAGCATGTTAATTACTTTATTCCTCTTTTAATTAAATAAGAGGTCTAATTGAGATCATTATGTGCTATATATTTTTAAGTCTTCGTGTGTTTTGTGTGACGCTAATCTCGGTTTAATCAATAACCGTAGGATTTTATTTGTCTAGTCCAACATCCACATTAGTAAGTCCAATGCCTCTTGGATGTTAAGTTGGGACGGATAGGCATTTTAAGACGCGTTAGTATTTTTTATATGTTTAGTGCGCTCTTAGGATAATAACAACCTTAATAGTCAACCTAGGCGGGTAGTCGGAGATGATAGTCTGTGCTTGCTGATTAATATGAGCAATTCTTAATTGGATTATGAAGTATTAATTTATGTTGCACGAGGTGATCCTTTAGGCTAAAACCCCCCTCCTCCCCAACTTGTTTTCCTCCTACGTAGGGAGTAATCTACATGATACATCTATGCTCGATAGTCATTGCACTTTGACTAAGAGGTCTTTTAAGACTTCGCACGAGGTTGAACGATTACTCCCCAATGTATAAATTTTGTAGCTTTATTTAATTTTTGTGTTATTGTATGCTTGGGATAGTTAATTAAATCACTTAGTAATTAGGCTATTCTCCTTATTTCATTGTGTCAATTCTGTCTTCTTGCTTATCCGATTCTTATTATTCAGTTATTTGTCTATTTTTATTAAATGTGCATGCGTAATCCTTTTCACCTAGATCTATTAGTAATTAATTTAGTTTTAAAATAAATGTTCACTTGTTTAATCATATAGTTACTTTAGTTTAATAAATTACTTTGGCCTTTGTTTATCCCGTAATTTTCCACATAAATAACGAATCCGGCAAGAATCCACATTTGTGGACCTCGAAAGGTGCTGAACACCCTCCTTTCGAGGTAACTTGAACTCTTACCCGATTCTCTGGTGACATAGACCTTTAAAATAAATTTAATTAGTTAGAATGGTGCCCTAACGCGCCTTTAATTCATTAGGTGGCGACTCTTCACGCTCTTCTATCCTAAAAGAGAGTTGTCACGTCGATGGTCCACTTTTCGCGAGAAAAAATGGGGAGCGATAATTTTTTTATATAATTTAATCCGAGAGATGTGTTATTCCTAAACAAGAAAATAAAATTTATAAATTAATTAAATCTCTTTATGGCCTTAAACAAGCTCCTAAGAAGTGCCATGAGAAATTTGATCAAGTTTTAATAATTAAGAGACGAATTTTCTTCTGTTGAAATGGAGTAAATGTATCTATACTAAAGCGGTAGACAATGATTACGTCATAATATTTTTATATGTTGATGACATGCTAATATTTGATACAAGTTTAAATATTATGAAAAGTACCAAATAATTTTTGTCTACTAACTTTAATATGAAAGACCTGAATAAAGTAAATATGATATTGAAAGTTAAAGTTATAAGGAGTGATGAAGGTATAATGTTGTCACAAGAACATTATGTCTTAAGAAGTTTGAATGTTGGAAGGTAACTCATGTTGTCATTATGATGCTAACTCTCAATTGAAAAAGTATAATGTTGATCAGTTATCCAGTCTAAATATGCAAAGACTTTTAAAAGTCTGATGCACTTAATGAATTTTACTAGGTCTGATATAACCTATATTATGTGTAGACTGAGTAGATATATTCATAATCTCAATAAAGAGCATTGGTCTGTATTAATGAGATTGATAAAAATTTAAGAGGAACCATGAATTATGATATCCTGTATAGTGAATTTCCTTCTACTTTAAAAAGGTATTGTGATGCAAACTGAATCTCTGATTCAAATGAGATGAAATCCACTAGTGACTATATGTTCACCCTTGGTGGAGGTGCATTATTATGAAAGCCAGCTATGCAAACAACCACTGCTAGATCGTCTATGGAGCCAGAGTTTGAAGCTCTGAAGCTAGCTAATTCTGAGGTTGAGTGGTTAAAAAATTTCTTAGCTAATATTCCTTTAGAAAAGAATGACTATTGCCCTTTAATATCCCTTTGAAAAAGGATGATCTGTTGTCTTCTAGTATCCCTTTAACAAAGGATGATTTGTTACCTCCTGTGTATATGCATTGTGATTGTCAAACCGCAATTGCTATTGCAAAGAATAAATTTTATAATTGTAAAAGCAGACACATGAGACTGAGGCATGATATCGTTAAACAGCTGTTGAGAAATGGAGTAATTTTCATTGATTGTGTGAAGTCAGAATTAATTTCGACCAATTCACTGACTAAACTTGTGGAAAGAAAATTAGTTCTTCAAACCTCAAAAGAGATGGGGTTAGGGCCAATATGATTGTTAATAAAGATGGTAACCCAACCTATGTGATTGGAGATCCCATGAAGTAGGTTCATATGAGTGATAACAAGTCGATATTGACATTGCGTACTAACTGGGAGTGCTTGAACTACTACTAAAATTGAGGGATGAGTTATTAACTCTTAATGAATTTATAGTCCTTACAAATGGTGTATTTAAAGCAGTATATACTTGATGAATTCACCTATATGAGAAGTAAAATGAGACAGTTTCTATGAGATTTTTGGCCTAATCTCTAGAGCTCTCATGAATAACCAGACACACACATAGCCTTTTGGCGCAAAATCGCATTAAACAACAAAATTACGATCAAAATGTAATTGATAAAGTCTCTGATGACTTACCACAAAAATTATTGATTCATAGAAATAGTATATTTCACCAGTAATTCTGTAAATTAAATTTTATTGATCAAAATTTGATTCATAATTCAACAGACATCAAACATATTGTATTTTGATCATGTATATCTAGAAAGTTAAACTTCTTTTTATATATTCTTTTAAAATATGTGAAGATTGTAGGCAAAATATGTATTATTTCAAAAGAATTAATTTTTAATGTGTGATTGAGAAGCCAATTTTATGAGGTGTATTTGAGAAGCTAATCTCATTTCCTTGGAGAAGTGGCTAAATGAACTAGTGCTGGAAGTTTTATTAGTAATTGCATGTCTTGTTGAAGACAAGTGTAAGGACACTTGTCATGTGCTAAAGCTTCTCCTTCTACTATAAATAGCAACCAATTCTCCAGCAAAAGAATAGAACCCAACATTCTTCTTACTCTCTATTCTCCCTCACGTTCTTACTCTTCCTTGTTTCTCTCTCTTTATGTTTTTTAATTATATGTTAATTTTGCTGATTGCTCTATTCTCTATTTAAATAGAGAAAGCTTGTTTAATTATGGAGAAGCATTTCACACTGCTGGAATAGTTTCTAAGGACAATGTTCAACACAATTTAAATATTATATATACATATATATTATTTTTTTTATTTTGATTTATTTGACCTATTTTTCTTTTTGAAACCTTTAAAAAAGAATGCTATTTTTTTTAGCAACTCTTCAATTTCAACCTTTTACCTGGCATGTTAAAGACCATAAGATTAAAGAGCATTTAAGTACATTTGGCATATCTTTAATTTTTAATCACAAAATTCAAAAATATTTTTTACTTTCTTAAATTTCGTGCCAAGTCAAAATAGACAAACAAATTGAAACGAGGGGAGTATATTACTTATATTATTATGAGAGTAACATTTATCTAATTCTCAGTATCATTATTTTGCTAACATTATTATTGTAATTTTACTATTCTTCCCCCAACAACATAATCATCCAAAATATTACAAAAGTTAAGCCTAATATTTATTAGATACATATATAAGAGAATATTGAATAGACATTCATCAAATACATTAAATTTATAACACAAAACATTTTTAATGAAAATGAAAAAATACACTAATCTGGGTGTTTCTTTTTCCTTTCCATCCCCACACACTATTATTAGTGGTGATATTAATACTACCAGTTTATATATCAGTTTAGAGGTATTAAAAAATAAATCTTGAGGGGGGTTTCTTATGTATTGTCCCCACAATTTCTATAAAATAAGGAAACCGAGAAAATAGTGCAGCATTTCACAATTATTATTTTTTTCAATATTTTTTTACTTTATTTAAAAATCAATATTTAATCATTAAAATTTTAAATTTAACTTGAAGTTGTAATGAAAAAAGCTTATAACGTATTTTGCAATTCACTTTTTACTTTTACAATTATACCTAGTATTATTTCAAACATTCTTTACAAAATGAATAGCCAAACGCAGCTTGGGAAAAATATTTGGTAGGCGTTTGGCAGTAAATTCTAAATATTTTTTATTTTATTTAAAATTGAATGAAGGGTCAAGAACACACCTAAAATATTTAATTTTTTTTAATTTCATACCTGAACTATTATTATTATTATTACTACAACTACTACTACTATTACTACGTATGTACAACTACTACTATTATTGTTATTATTACTACAACAACTACTAGTTATTATTACTACAACTACTATTACTATTACTACGTATGTACAACTACTATTATTATTATTTATTATTATTACTACAACAACTACTTTGTTGTATTACTACGTATGTACAACTACTACTATTATTTATTTATTATTACTATTATTACTACAACTACTACTACTTGTAGTTGTTGTATTACTACGTATGTACAACTACTACTATTATTTATTTATTATTACTATTATTACTACAACTACTACTACTTCTATAATTACGTATGTACTACTACTATTATTTATTAAGCAGCTGTCAAGGGCCTACTAAGTCCAACCACCCCATCTCCTTCATGTGATGAATTTTCTTTGGGGATGTATTGAGAAACAAAGCAAAGAAGAAGAACTGAAAAAGTAGCCTTGTTACAAGGGTCAACCATGGCTGAAATTGGCAGTAGATTCTAAATATTTTTTACTTTATTTATAATTAAATGAAGGGTCAAAAACACGCCTAAAATATTCAATTTTATTTTTTAAATGAAGGGTAAAAAACACGCCTAAAATATTCAATTTTATTTTTAGTTTCATACCTGAACTATCATTATTACTACAACAACTACTACTATTACTACATATGTACAACTACTATTATTTATTATTATTATTATTATTATTATTTTTCTACAACAACTACTACTATTACTACGTATGTACAACTACTATTATAATTATTATTATTATTTATTATTACTCTCTCTGTCCCATATTAACTGAATTGTTGAGATAATGCACACCCCTTAAGAAAACTCTTCTAGGACATATTTTGAATAATACTTTCCATTACTACATTTTTCATTATTCTCACACTATTCTCAAAAATAGAGTTAGTCATTACTCAACATTGCTTGGAATTTGATTATAATAATTACACTTGATAAAGCAATTTGTAAAATAGTGTCTCTTGAAAATTTCACCTCTATGAAAATGTGAAATTTCAATGTAAAATCATAATTATGACTTTGTAAGTACCTAGAAAGTGTAAGTACCTAGAAAATGTAAAATACTCTTTTTTAAAATGAAAGGCAAAAATGGAAAAAAATTTCAATAATTATCTTGATATTTGAACAATTCACTTATTTTGAACAATGAAAAAAGCCTCAACAATTCAGTTAATATGAGACAGAGGGAGTATTATTTTACTACAACTACTACTACGTATGTACAACTACTATTTTTTATTTATTTATTATTTATTATTATTTATTATTATTTATTATTATTATTATTATTATTATTATAATAATATTTTTTATTATTATTTATTATTATTATTATTATTATTATTATTATTATTATTATTATTATTATTATTATTATTATTATTATTATTATTATTATTATTATTATTATTATTATCACCATGTAGTCTGAAGAAACCTGCCTAAAATACTTGTATATTTCGATTCTTATGTAGTTGAACTACCTAAGGATGCTGAACTGCTTGCTAAAATACAGGAAAAAATTAAACTAATTTTCGAGCAGATGCAGTTGATATTTGCGCAGATCACCCTAGTGCTTTTTGGAATCGAAAGAAGCACATTGTCACTCTTCCATATGAAGAAAGCTTTTCAGAAGATGATATCCCTACTAAATCTCGGCCCTGCCAAATGAACGTTGATTTAGTATAATACTGCAAAATCGAGATTGATAGTCTCTTACAAAAGGGTTTGATTAAACCTTCCAAGTCTCCTTGGTCATGTGCAGCCTTCTATGTTAATAACGCGGCTGAGAAGGAACGTGAAATTTCCAGGTTGGTGATTAATTATAAACCATTAAACAAGGTTTTAAAATGGATAAGATATCCTATTCCAAATAAAAGAGACCTGCTTTCAAGGTTATACGATGCCAACATATTTTCAAAATTCGATTCAAAATCAGGATATTAACAAATTCAATTTTTTAAAAAACATACTTATAGAACTGCTTTTAATGTCCCGTTTGGACAATACGAATGGTGTGTCATGCCATTTGGTAGAACTTTTCATGGTATATATGAGATAGAGGTGAACTATTTGACATAGATATGATCTTTCCTTCATTGATCTGGGAGAAACAAGTATTAAAAGTACTAGACTTGAAGAGGTAGATATACCTCAAAACCTAGACTTGTTAAACAAATGGACGATCCCTAAAGTCCCGATAAAAACTATTTATGACTATGGTTGGTTTGATAAGCTATCTTCTAAACAATTGATTAAAACTACTGAGCAATCTCTTGCTTTAAATTCGTCTGAACAAACTATTCATTTGCTAAACGAGCGTGATATTAATATTTATCAAGGTCAGTATAACTATATGCATATTGGGATGATTTAAATAGCATTTAAACCTCTAGAAATTTGAACTTTCGATAGTCTCTTATGGGTTCAATTGAATCTACAGTGGCCTACGGCCCAGTTTATTTTAATACTCAACCAAATCTGCAGTTATCACTTATTGATGCTTTAACATTAAATGTTAAAACGCATGGTTATAACTATGCGCTAGGTTCAGAACTCATCTGTTTATCTTATAGAATTTATTTTAAACTATTATCTACTCTGAATCCTAGATGTAGATTATATGATATATCAAATCAAACTATTTTGGTGGAAACCAATTTTGCAAGATCTAAGGTCACCACTAGAAGACCTATTAAGTGGGAAGAGATTGATTTCCCAACTTCATGGACTCTAGATTCGGTTATATCCCCAAATCAGTTAACTAATGTTGTTACTAACTCTGATCTTTCTCACATTTCTCAAAATCCCGATGGGAGAATTTGTATTCAGTTTTCTGACAACAGCTATGCGCCTCATAGGCAATCTTTCGCTAGCCACAGATTAATGTCCTCTGTGGATCACAGTCTTAATAGACGATCACTATTTCATCATAAACTTTTGCCGGCCATGAATCATATCTCCCCAATAGAACCTGTATGGTCCAGCTCAAGATCGTGCTGCTTCTTTGCATACTATTGATAGCAACTCTTTGGTTGAAAAGGTAAAAGTCGACCCGCGAACTAATATTGTTCAGGTTAACGATGATGCTTTTGGAAAGGACATTCCTTCGGCCTCCGAGATGGAGTTTGACCCCAATGATTCTTAAATGATTCCACACCAAATCGATTTTAGCCCAGGTTCCCTGGCGAGAAACCATATTCAAAAAGAATTTTTTAAGAAAAAATGGAATCAGTTTAAAACTTGGTTCTTCGATTCTTATAGCAAAGAAGATCATGGTAAAATCACTCAAGAGTTTTATAAAACTTGTGCTTTACATAATCAGATTATGTATTTTGTTTCTTGGTTCATAACCACTTATTTACCCCTTTATATTAAGGTTATTGAAAGAAATTACAAGGATGGGAGTGGTAATCTTACAAAAGCCATCTACCCTCCTCAGTCATCTTTCGTTTTACCAAATAATACTGGTATTACTTTCTCAGCTTTTCAAAAATTTATTGATGAAGATGTTGCTTCCATCAGTATTGCTGAAATTAATAAACTTATTACTCAAAATAATTATTTGAGTCTTTATGTTAAAGTTTTGGGTGAACATATTAGCTCTATTGATAAAAAATATGATGATTTAACAAATTTAATAAAGGATATAAAGGTCGATATGGCTAAAGCAAACTATTCCGTTTCCAAGGATATCGCTTCTTCCTCAAAGCCCGCTATCGTTTCTACTCATATCCAGCGGCCGATTGAAATTAATGATTTTAAACCAGGTCATTTAAAAAACTTGGAGGATCTCCTTGATAAAAAGTTTTCAGGCTTAAATCTTAAGCCTATTGACTTATCGCAAAATTTTGCTGATAAAGTAGAAGCTACTGGTGATTTTAGGCATCAAGTTTCTTCAGAGTTTAATAAACTCAAGGGTTACCCCAAGAATAATAGTGGTTACGCTACCATACCTAACATGAACACCTATTATTATTCCCGTCCTACACCATAAGATGTTCTCATAAAAGAACGTGACTGGAATCAGACTAATACGTCTTATAGTGGTTCTGAGATTTATGAATGAAATCTAGATGGGTTAACAGATCGACAGTTGACCATCCTTGATCACATGATGCTTATGTATGCAACCATTTGCAAAAGTGTTAAAAACACAGATAGGAATATCTGCAAAATGATTATAGAAGGATTTACTGGACAGCTCCGCGGTTGGTGGGATTCCTACCTTAGCATGGACGAAAAGGCCACCATTATAAATGCAATAGCCACCGATTCAGGTGTCGATAATCTGGATATGGCTCTAGTTCAAAACAGAGAAAACAACGTCTATACTTTGGTTCTAACCATTCTAGAACACTTTAATGGTAGATTCACCAACCAACATGAGACGGTGCGTACCCTCCTTAATGGTCTTCGATGTCAGACCCTGGGGTATTTCAGATGGTACAAAGATACTTACCTTAGTAGGGTAATGGAATTACCCAAAAATAAGGTCGAATACTGAAAAGCCAAATTTATAGATGGCCTTCCCCCATTATTCGCCGAAAGAGTTAGAAAAGCTCTAAGAGGAAGTCATGGTGAAATCCCTTACACAAGTCTGACCTATGGAAAGATTATAGGAACTTGCACACAGGAAGGATTGAACTTGTGCAATGAACTAAAGATGACTAGACAGCTTAAGATTGATAAGCTCAAAGAAAAATCTCAGCTAGGGGATTTTTGTGCACAATTTGGTCTACCAGCGCTAGAAGGTAATAAGGACAGATATTACAAGACCTCTAGGACAGAAGGTTCTCACAAAAAGAGGCGATCTAGGCGAAGATCCAAGGAAGAGCGCGAAACGCGAAAAAGCTCTCGTAAATCTAATAGATTTATCAAAGACAGATCTGGGAGGGATCTTTCTAAAGTAAAATGTTACAAGTGCGGAAGACTCGGGCATATTGCTCCCAACTGTAAATTAAACAAGTTAAAAACTTTAGAACTTGATGAAGAAACCTATGAGAAGGTTTACAGATTGTTATAAACTTCATGTTCGAACAATGATTACGATTCAGATCCAGGTTCTAACACTGAATTACTTGATGATTTTTTTGAATATAATGATAATTGTACTAACCCTTGTGATACTTGCCAGGGTCAAGACTGCAATTGCAAGGACGATGAAATTTATAGACTTCAATCGCAATTCCAGGATCTAAATATGAATACCATCACTTCTGATAATGTGATTGAACTTTTAAAAGAGATTACTGATAGCAAGCTTCGAGAAAAAATTATTAATTTAGCTGCTCTTATTAAAGCTAGTTCGAGTTCTTCTAAACCATTTAAAAATAAGAAAAGCGATTTAAATGATTTCGAATATTCAGCTCCTTACTCTTTAAAGGAAATTGATGATCGCCTTTTGAAAAGAAACTCTTATTCAGAAAAAGATTCTTCCCTCGACGATTTAAAAATTGAAGTTGAGAATTTAAAAAAGGAGATTAAATCTCTAAAACAAAATCAAATAATTTCAGACCATAGACTTACTCAAATAGAGGTTGATTTGAAAAATAAATTTTCAAAAAATAAAGGCATTTCTATTTCTGAAGAAAGCAAAATGACTAGTCCTGATCAAGATAGTGATAAAGAAGCTACTAGCCCTGATCCTAAACAAGATTTATTTTTAGGAATGATGCAGATTATAACTGCGCACAAATGGCATGTTAAATGTACTATCTTGATTGATAATAGTTTTTCGATTACTAACATTGCCATGATTGATAGCGGTGTAGATGTTAGCTGTATTCAAGAAGGCTTAGTACCTACAAAATATTTTTAAAAAATTACTCATTTAGTCAAATCGGCATCAGGTCATGCTTTAGATATAAAGTATAAATTATCAAATGCAAAAATTTATCAAAATAAAATTTGCATTCCTCACTTCTTCTTTTTGGTTAAAAATCAATTAAATCCTCCAATCATACTTGGGACTCCGTTCATTAACACCATTTATCCTTTTACATGTATTAACTCAAAAGGATTTTTCGCCACTTATAAAAATAATGAGATAACTTATTCTTTTATTACAGATCCAGTGACAAGAGATATTAATGCTCTAATTAAAATGAAGCAGAATCATTTGGATTCCTTACAATTAGAGTTATTTAGCATGAATATATTCAACTCTCTGAAATCTGCTAAAATACAGGAAAAAATCAAACTAATTTTCGAGCAGATTGCAGTTGATATTTGCGCAGTCACCCTAGTGCTTTTTGGAATCGAAAGAAACACATTGTCACTCTTCCATATAAAGAAGGTTTTTTAGAAGATGATATCCCTACTAAATCTCGGCCCTGCCAAATGAACGCTGAGTTAGTAGAATACTGCAAAACCAAGATTGATAGTCTCTTACAAAAGGGTTTGATTAAACCTTCCAAATCTCCTTGGTCATGTACAACCTTCTATGTTAATAACGCGGCTGAGAAGGAACGTGGAATTCCCAGGTTGGTGATTAATTATAAACCATTAAACAAGATTTTAAAATGGATAAGATATCCTATTTCAAATAAAAGAGACCTGCTTTCAAGGTTATACGATGCCAACATATTTTCAAAATTCGATTTAAAATTAGGATATTGGCAGATTCAAATTTTTAAAGAACATACTTATAGAACTGCTTTTAATGTCCCGTTTGGATAATACGAATGGTGTGTCATGCCATTTGGTTTGAAAAATACCCCCTCTGAATTTCAAAAAATTATGAATGACATTTTCAATCCTTATATGGATTTCATCATTGTCTACATAGATGATATTTTGGTATTTTTCAAAACCTTTGAAATTCATATCAAGCATCTTGATATTTTCAAAAAGGTTGTAATTCAAAATGGTTTAGTTATTTCTAAAACAAAGATGAGTTTGTTTCAGACAGATGTTTGATTTTTAGGGCATCAAATTTGCCAAGGGAAGGTCACTCCCATTCAAAGAGCTATTGAGTTTGCCTCGAAGTTTCCAGACGTTATTACGGTTAGAACTCAACTGCAGCAATTTTTGGGTAGTTTAAATTATATTTCCCCGTTCTATAAGAATCTCTCTCGAGATTTAGCCCCATTATATGACAGGTTAAAGAAGGATTATAAATCCCCATGGACTGATAGTCATACCAACTTGGTTAAAAACATCAAGTTACGAGTACGATCACTTTCGTGCTTAACACTTGCCAATTCGGCGTGGCAAAAAATTATTGAGACAGATGCGTCCAACATAGGTTCTGGCGGAATTCTAAAGTAGATTAATTCCCATGACAAAAGGAAATACTTAATCAGTTTTTATTCTGGAAAATGGAATGAAGCTCAGAAGAAATACGGGACGGTAGCTCATGAAATGCTAACTATTGTTAAATGTGTTTTAAAATTTCAGGACGATTTATACAACCAAAAATTTGTGGTAAAAATTGATGCGCAATCAGTCAAATTTATGTTTTATAAAGACTTCAAACATGACGCATCCAAACTTATATTCGCAAGGTGGCAAGCGCAATTGACCCCTTTTGATTTTGAAATCCATTATAAAAAGGGGAGCGATTACTTTCTTCCAGATTTCTTATCTAGAGAATACCTATCTTCACAATGAGTCTTTTGTCTCCTTTCTTTACTGATAAAACTTTAATTACAGTGTTAAAGGTACTTCCTCTCAATCGAGACCTACAAGAAATTATCCTGTGAAAAATTATAGAGGATATGGTAACAAATGACTTCGTTATTCATAATATTGAAGAAATCATCGACCTCAACGATTACTATCGTAATTACTATGATTTATATTATGAGGTATTTGAATAAAACAAATTGTTTTATGTGCAGAATGGACCCTCTTTGGGTAACCAAAGGACGAGGCAGGGGTAATAACCCACGAGGTAGGGGAAGATCATCTGGAGCATCATTGTCAGGATCATCATACGGATCCTCTTCCAACATTATACTGCAACAGGGAGGATTGAGTTTGATAAACACAAAGAACGCTCAAAGAGCAGCGTCCTCATCAGTACATCTGGAAGATATTCCAGAAAATAACCCATTGTACGAGGAATTAAAGGAGTATTTGTCCCAGAAGCAAGGTGATACATTTGCCTCTATAGCTAAAGAAGATATTGATGATATCAAAATTTTTGAGAAGGTAGCAAAGAAAGAAATAATATTTCTTTTAGAAAACTCTGAAATCCAAAGAAAAGAAGAACCCTGGAAGATATTTCAGCGATGCTTAATTAATGGATTATATTTTCCGGGTGAGTCATACAAAATCCGATCTTATTACGAGATCATTTTGATAAATACGGGTAGTGTTGAATTTAAGCACTTCTCAAGATACAACACCAACGAGAATGTTTATAACTTCTCCAAAATGATTGTTAAAGAAATCATATCCATCGAAGATTGGGGTATGTCCACAATGAAAGAAAGGCAGATTAGCCTAAATAAGGTTCCTATGAGTTTCACTTATTGGGACTATGTTAATGCCTTTCACAAGGTTCTCTATTATAATAATGAGAAGCATAAGCATACCTGGTTCGTAAAAATTTGTGCAAAGATATTTGCAGGACCAATTCCTAATTGGTTTTTAGACTGGTGGTCATACCATGGTCCGACTATAAAATATTACCGGATCCATTTTTAAAGTTATACAAAGAATGGGTTAAAAAAATTTCGAACCTTAACGAGTTATACAACACAGATCATATCTGTTGGCTGGACAAAATAGACCAGATATATTTCTTCATCGAAGTCTCTATCCCTTGGATTCACAAATGAACTCCAGAAGTGGGATTCACAGAAGAACAAATCTCATACTTATACAGGATCTTTTATAACAATTTTTGGGATAAACTAATGAAGAAAGATCCAAAAACTAAAAAGTTATACGGACAGGAACTGATGGATTTTATTGAAAATAAAATTAATGAAAATAAAATTAATGAATATAGTACTTCTCCCCAAAAGGAGATAGTCACGGATAGCTCGGTTAGGCACATTGCCAGAAGAATCTCTGTTCAAGATGGAGATAAAGAAGCCATGATCAATAGCTACTTAGAAGAAGTCAAGAAAAGTCTGCTTCTGAATCTTACTCAATATGAGAAATCAGACACTTCTATGCGAAGTGAAACCAATGAAGACGCCCCAGAAGATATACAAGAATTTTAGGCATAGTTTCTCAGACTACATGGTGATAATTTTTACCCGAGCAAAGGGCCTGTCAGGAATCCAATACATACTACTTATTGAGCCCATGTGTCTGGAAGTTCTAACCGGGTAAAAGGCGCCCTACTTATCACTCCTTTTCGGGCTGAAGACCACGGCTGGCCAGTCGGAGTCACTAAGGCAAAGCCAATAAGAGTAGTAGTAGATCCGACTGTACCTCGATCTCAGGACCAAGTCGAGAAACCATACTAAAATTCTTTTATATTTAAATAAAGCTTAGATCCGTTCATGACCTATATAAGAGAGCAGTTAATTATTCGACATAGATATGAGATCTTTAGCCGGACATAGTCCTGGCTAGGAGAGACGGTACTTAAGAAGAAAAGACAGAAAAAAATTACTAACCTCGGACGTGCGTTACCAAAGTCTATATTCTGAAGAACTGGCCGGATTTTTATTTATTTATTGGATCTCGGAATAGTGCTTCAAAGTGAAAGCTTTACAATGATTTACAAACTAAAAGAGAGAGATTATTACAACAACTACTACTATTACTACGTATGTACAACAACTACTACTAATTATTATTATTATTATTATTATTATTTTTATTTAATATATAATATATTTTAAGTTGGGTTTGAAATTCAACTTGATGGCCAAACACACATTTTCAAGGGCCTACCAAGTCCAACCATCCTATCTCCTTCATGTGATGGATTTTCTTTGAGGATATATTGAGAAACAAAGCAAACAAGAAGATCTGAAAAAGTAGCCTTGTTACAGAAACCATGGCTGAAACTGAAGAAACAATTTTAAAGTCAGTACAAGAATTGGCAAATAGCAATCAAGTTCCAGAAAAATATATTTATACACAAGGGTCAATCAATACCTCTTCTCCCCTGTTGGATGTGCCACAAGTTGACCTTAGCCTTCTCATATCACCAACAACATCCTCTGCAAGACAACAAGAGCTCAACAAACTTCAATCAGGTCTCAAGTCTTGTGGCTGCATCCAGGTCTCATTTTTTTTTATAATCTTGGAAATGGTCTTTAATTTTTTTAGATATGAATCCATAACTTTAACCATACTATATATGAATTCAATACTAAAAATCTTAAAAGTTTAATTTATATGTTACATCTGTCGAAAAAGGGTGATATTAACTATATTCATTTCTCAAACATTGGATTTATTATATTCAAATGGTGATATAGTAAAATTATCATTCTATTTATTGGTGTGCCAAGTCAATACTGGACGAATACTAAAAGAAACGGATATGAACACAAATCCATATGCTCTCTGCACTCTTGGTTGTAATATCCGTTTTAACATATGACATTGGAAATTCAGGTCATAAATCATGGAATAGCAGATTCATTTCTTGACAAAGTGCATGAAATTAGCAAACAGTTCTTTGCTCTTCCAACTGAAGAGAAGCCTAAATATGGCAGAACAGTTCACGTTGAAGGATACGGAAGTGATAAAGTTCTTACAGATGAGCAAAGGCTTGATTGGTCCGATAGATTGTATCTAAATGTGTTCCCTGAAGATATAAGAAAGCTCGAATTCTGGCCCACAAAACCCGAATGTTTTAGGTACATCTTCTTCCTCTGCTTTAATTACTCCGAGTTAGACACACACAGGACTAACAAATTACTACTTGGCAGGGAAGTTTTTGAAGAATATATCAATAATATGAAGTTGTTGAGTGAGTCCCTCCTAAAGGCTATGGCAACATCATTGAACGTGGAGGAGAACTGCTTTCTGGACCAGTGTGGAGAACGCGGAACAATGATTGCAAGATTCAACTTCTACCCTCCGTGTCCAAGGCCTGATGTTGTACTCGGAGTCAAACCACATGCTGATGGATCGGCCATTACCATCCTGTTGCAAGACAAAGAAGTTGAGGGGCTTCAGGTTCTCAAAGATGATCAATGGTTCAGAGTGCCTGTTGTCCCGTATGGTTTACTCATTAATGTTGGAGATCAAGTTGAGGTAAGAAAGACTAAACTAAATCATCTTCAAATGTGTTGGATTTATTTTGAGTGAACTGAACATTTAATGCGTCTTACGATTCTTTTATGAAACGATGCATCCAACCTTTTTAGGACACATCTGAAAAGATGTACCATCTCTAATATTTTCCAACAAAATGTCAGATTCTCTGAATTGTTGTTCCTTGCAGATAATGAGCAATGGCATTTTTAAGAGTCCTATGCACAGGGTGGTGACGAATGCAGAACGAGAAAGAAACACCCTTGCTTTTCTCATTATGCCAGATGTAGATGGTGGGATCGGACCAGTGGAGAAGCTTATCAATGAGGAAACGCCAAGAGCGTACAAGAACATTAAGAGTTATGTTGAACTCTTCTTCCAAAACTATCAGCAGGGGAAAAGGCCAATAGAAGCAGCAATGATATGACAACAAAAAGCTCCCTTTCTTGCTTTTCCATCCAACCCCTGCGATAGTATGTTGGTTCCTTCTTCGTCTATTTGTAATTTTTACTAGTCGTGGTTGCCTGTGCTGTGCACGAGCCCAACATTAATAAATGCAAGCTCTTGAATAGTAGAATCACAACAGTTTGATTAAGAAATTATCGTTAATTATTACAAAATATAGTAAGTGCTCAATATTTACCAAAGGTAGGAGTAAGGTCTGTGTACACCCCACCCTCCCTAGACCCCACTTGTGAGACTACACTGGGTATGTTGTTGTTGCACAATATTTACCAAACAGGATGAACTGAAAGTTGCTTTGTCGAAAGAATAGAATACTTCTCTAACTGGAAGAAGGAAGAAATAATAACAGCTAACACAACATACATAAACGGTCACACACTTCAACATGGTATCAGAGCAGGCAGAGGTCCTGGGATCGAATATTGCTCCCTTAACATGTTCATTCAGTCTTTATCACTCATCAGTCATGACCATCTTTTTCAGCAACCTTTAGGCCATAACCAATATCATAAAGATCCATTTATCATCTCACATATATCTTAATCTGAACTCCTTTTAGATTTTAATAGTTCTCATGCAGATTTCGTTTTAGAGGACAATATGATAGAAAACGTATGCCTGTTGAAGATGAGCTTGTTAGTGAGCATAATGAGGCCCGAAGAACTCAACTAAGATAATACCATTGAAATTTACCACTTGAATGCATTAAAAGCTGAAGATTATTCAAGATAATTTAAATAAACTTTCTTGTGAATGCAAATGCAGAGTAAAATGCGATGACAAGACTGTCAGACACTCCAAAAATAGGATATGCGATAACACATTTCACATTGAGTCATATGGATAATAGTTTTACCCCAAAGAACTTAAGTTTTTCCACTCGCTGCATGGCAATAAAAGCTTATAAAGATTCATGTGTCCAGTCTTTGTTAATGATTCAAATGGAACAAAAGTGAAGATTGCAGCGGCGAAAGTACAATCTACAAATCATTATCAGTAGCATATGAAATATATCTGATGTATACAATAGTGCATGATCGAGTTCTTCCATAACGAGTATATGGCTCCAAGCTTACATATACTGTTGCATTTTCTGCTAAATAACCAGCATCTCGAAGTGAAAAAGCCTACATTTACACTTGTCATTTGCATAGGGCAGTCCGGTCTACAAAGCATCCCGCGTTCACACATAACTAGCAAGATTTCCAGACTTAAGATCTGGGGTCCTCAACATACCAAAATTACATATAAATGAGGTTCAACTGATAGCTAACTCAGCACAAACAAATTAAACAAATTTGTGCATCAACATCAATAGCTGCTATAGCAGCAAGGCCTTTCAAGATTATAGTTGTCTTTTCCTATGTCGGGATCTCAGAGCTTGTTAGTGAGCATAACGATGCCCGAAGAACATAACTAAGACAATACAATTGAAATTTAACACCTGAAAGCATTAGAAGCTGAAGATTATTCAAGATAATTTAAATAAACTTTCTTATGAATGCAAATGCATGATGAGAGCATCAACTACAGTAGAATGTGATGATAAGACGCTCCAAAAATAGGATATAAAACACATCTCTCAGAGATTTAGATGGATAATAGTTTTACCTCAGAGAACTTATTTTTTCCACTCAGTGACAATAAAAGCTTAGAGAGATTCATGTTTTCAGTCTTTGTTAATGATTCAAATGGAACAAAAGTGAAGATTGCAGCGGCGAAACAATCTACAAATTTCTATAAGTAGCATTTGATGTATATAAACTTCTATAAGTTTCCTGCAGAGTTCTTCATTCAACACCTGTTATCACATCAGCTGACGCTACAGAATTTGGATTAATGATGCCTCGGTGAACGATGGAGTTCTTCCGTAATGAGCAAGATCTGCGGCTTCTCAAATCTCAACAAACTAAAATTACATATAATGATTAATGAGTTTCAACTGATAGCTAACTCAGCACAGACAAAGTGTGACATTAGTAATTTAAGAATAATGCTGAATAAAGTGTATTAGTAATGCTGATATTAGTAAAGCTGATATTAGTTATGCTGAGATTATTTCTTATGCAATGTTTGGTTTGTTGTATTAAAAATAACATGCATGGCATATTTGAAGAAAGTTGATGCCCACTACTTAACTCAGGGACCAGGTCCTTAGCACAGTTTCACTTAAAACAGTAAGTAAATTAACACACAATTTTTACGTGGAAAACTCCCTAACTCCAGGAGAAAAAAAATCACGAAATCACTTCTACTAACTCTTCAAGTTTTATGATTACAACTCACTAATCAAAGGAACTAACTCTAGTACCTAACTCAAACAATAAACTCTTATTGTTTCAACTCACTCACTCTCTCTCTCTCTCTCTCCAAGAAGCCAAACCCACTTCTTGTTACAATTCTCACAAACTCTCTACAAGAAGTCAAACCCACTTGTTGTTGCAACTTCTCAGAACTCTCTCTAGAAGCCAAACCCACTTCTAATTACAAGCCTCACAACACACACTATTTGTTCTAACAATCATATATGATTGAACCAGAAACAATTCTCTCTTTGTGTCTTCGTTTGAATAGCTTGCTTGAGATCTCTATTGCTTGAGAATGCTCTTTCTCAGCTTCGTGCAATAGGTCTGACGAATTCTTCTTTGCTCCATTGCTTTTATAGAAGTCTCAAGCTCTCCTTTCTTTGATAGGAAAGATGCAGTCCTTTCCTTGTAGGATTTGGACATGCTTCAAAATCGAATTCTTTTCCTTGTAGGACTTTGACACGCCTTTTTGGACTCTCCTCTTCTTGATAGGAAATCTCTCAACCTTTCCTTGTTTGACATGGACTGCCTTTTACAGTTAATTTTCATAATTATACTTTTACCAAAAATAGGTTTTACCTCATTATCAAAACTTGTTCGTCAAGGTTTCTTTAATTTCCCCCTTTTTGATGATGGCAAACTCTATCCTATTTTTGACAAAGAATTCGGCAGCAGTGAAAAACTCAACACAGCCTATTCAGCATCATATCAGTCTCAGCATCAAGGTAGTAAGGATCTGGTGCTCCTTCATAGCCAATATTGTTATCATGAAGCTAGCATCATTTCTATTTCAGCAGATTTCAGCAACAACTTCCTTTATGACCCCAACTTCTCGCCACGCCATCACAATGCTTAAGCCATCTTCCCCCTTTTGACATCATTAAAAATGTAAGGTAAGTTGCAATCTCATCATGAGCAGCCGCAAGATATGTTCCCCCTGAATAGGTGACCCCATGAGGATCAGATCCTTGAGTGATATCCATGCCCTTTCGTCAAATTGCTTCTTTAGCAGAAATGAAGTCGATCATGGCAGTGCTCTTTTCTACTTATGCTTGTGTTCCTGTATCAATCGTAGTTTAATCACCATCATTCATTGTGCTCCCACCTTGCCTCTTCATCCTTCTTTGAAGGAGGCTTTCCTTCCTTGTCAGGAACTATAGCTGGTTGATCAGCCCAAGGGCCAACCTGTTCTTCTCAAATGCTTCTCTTCCCGGAGCTTTAGTAAAGATGTCTGTAATTTGTTTATCAGTTCCACAAGGTACTATTTTGATCAGCCTTTTTTCAACATAGTCTCTGAGAAAGTGACGCCTCACATTAATGTGCTTAGTTATGAGATTCTTTGCCATGTTAACGGCACTCGTGTTATCACAAAAGATAAGAATGCACCCAAGATTGATGTCATAATCACTGAGTTGTTTCTTAATCCAGAGCAATTGAGAACAACACGAAGCGACAACTACATATTCAGCCTCAGCAGTTGATAGAGCAACATAGTTCTGCTTCTTTGTATCCCAAGATACAAGACATGATCCTAAAAAGTGTGCCATCCCAGAAGTACTTTTTCTATCCGCCAGGTATCCAGCATAGTCAGCATCAGCATATCCAATAAGATCAAAGGAGTCACCTGCAGGATACCACAACACCAGCCCTTGAGTTCCTTTGAGGTACCTTAGGATTCTTTTCACAGCTTTCAAGTGAGACTCCTTGGGTGAAGATTGGAACCTAGCACATAACCCTACACTAAACACAATGTCAGGCCTACTTGCAGTGAGGTACAACAGAGATCCTATCATTCCTCTATATTTTGTTTCAGCCACAACAACTCCAACATCATCTTTGTCCAGTTTTGTAGAGGTAGCAACAGGAGTGTCATTTGTCTTAGCTCCTTCCATCTCAAATTTCTTTAGAAGTTCTTTGACATACTTTTGTTGATGAATGGAGGTTCCAGTCTTGGTTTGATGGATTTGTAATCCCAAGAAAAATGTTAGCTCCCCCATCATGCTCATCTCAAATTCACTACTCATTAGTGATGCAAACTCTTTGCTCAGCACATCTTCAGTTGCTCCAAAGATTATGTCATCCACATATATCTGCACAATGAGAAGGCTGCTTCCTTGTCTTCTAATGAATAGAGTGTTGTCTATCTTTCCTCTTACATAGTCATGCTTTAATAGGAAGGAAGACAATCTTTCATACCATGCTCTTGGAGCTTGCTTCAACCCATATAAAGCTTTGTCCAGTTTATAGACATGCTCAGGTAGCTCAAAGCTTTCAAAACCTGGGGGCTGTTTCACATATACTTCCTCAACTAGATATCCATTCAAGAAGGCACTTTTCACATCCATCTGAAACAGTTTGAACTCCATGTGAGAGACAAATGCAATCAACAACCTTATTGCTTCCATCCTGGCCACAGGTGCAAAGGTCTCATCATAGTCAATGCCCTCTTCTTGATTGTATCCTTGTACCACCAGTCTGGCTTTGTTTCTAGTTACTGCTCCTTGATCATCCAGTTTGTTCCTGAACACCCATCTTGTTCCAATGATGGTTCTGTCAGCTGGTTTTGGAACCAGGTGCCATACTTTGCTTCTTTCAAATTGGTTTAGCTCTTCTTGCATTGCTATAATCCAGTCAGCATCCTGTAAGGCTTCTTTGATATTCTTAGGTTCTATTAGTGACAGGTAGGCTGAATAAGCACCCATGTTTCTCACTTTATTCCTTGTCTGCATTCCTGAGTCCATAGGAGAAATGATATTCTCAAGGGGATGTGAGCTTTTGTGTTTCCAATTTCTTCTAGCCATAGGTTGTGAGGGTCCAGGTGCATCTAAGTGATAATCTAGATTTTCTTCATGAGTTATTCCCCCTAACTCCTGCACTTCTCCTTGGTCTTCAGTTGGGGACCCATCTCTAAAGGCTCTTGATCATGCTCATCTTTTGAGTCATTAACAAGTCCAATTCTGGCTCACATGACTTACTTTCACAATCTTCCTCATCAAAGATGACATGGATACTTTCTTCCACACAATTGGTTCTTTTGTTGAATACTTTATAAGCTTTGCTTTGTGAGGAGTATCCCAAGAATATGCCCTCATCACTTCTGGCATCAAATTTTCCTAGAACATCATTTCCATTGTTGTGAACATAACATTTACACCCAAAAGGTCTCAAGTAGGTAAGGTTTGGCTTTCTTCCCTTGAGCAGTTCATAAGGTGTCTTGTCCAATAGAGCCCTGATCATGCACCTGTTCAGTAAGTAACAGGCTGTGTTTACTGCCTCTGCCCAGAAGCTCTTTGGAAGGCCACTTGCAATTAACATTGTCCTTGCCATATCTTCAAGTGATCTATTCTTCCTTTCAACTACTCCATTTTGCTGAGGAGTTCTTGGTGCAGAGAAATTGTGATCAATACCATTGTCAGCACAAAAGGTCAGGAAATTTGAATTTTCAAACTCAGTGCCATGATCAGACCTTATTCCTGACACATTAGTGCTCAACTTCTTTTGTACCATCTTGACAATTTTTTTGAATACTTCAAAGGTTTCATCCTTGGAGCCCAAAAAGAGTGTCCAGGTAAACCTTGAGTAGTCATCTACAATCACAAACACATATCTCTTCCCGCCTCTGCTAAGAACCCTCATAGGTCCACATAGATCCATGTGTAGTAGTTGAAGAGGTTTGGTAGTGCTAACCATTCGTTTAGGTTTGAAGGAGGATCTCACATGTTTTCCCTTGGCACAAGCACCACACACAATGGATTTATCTAGTTTGTTCTTTGGCAAACCTAGTACCAGTCCTTTTGACACCAGCTTGTTGATAGTTGAGAAACTTGCATGTCCCATTCGTTTGTGCCATAGTAGTGAACTGTTTGAAATGTCACTTAGGCAGGTTAGCTCATATTCTAGAGGATCCATGATGTCAGCTTTGTATACATTCTTGTGTCTTCTTCCCTTTAGTACTATATTGCCATTTGTCACTTTTGTCACATAGCAGTCAGCAGCAGTAAACAACACATTATTTCCGTTGTCACACATTTGAGAGATGCTCAGTAGATTGTGTTTCAGTCCATGCACATAGTATACATTATCTATTGCATGAGAGTCAGACCTTTCTACCTTCCCTATGTCAATAATATCACCAGTCTTTCCATTACCAAATGCCACACTTCCACCTTGATAGTCTGAGAGTGACAAGAAATTATCTCTGCTTCCAGTCATATGCCTAGAACAGACACTGTCAAGGTAACAAGGATTGTTCTTCCTGGTCTCTTCTTGCTCAATATCACCATCTAAGCCTGCCATGAGAGCAAGTGTTGATTCTGCTAACTCTTCTCTTTCATAATCTTCTTCAGAGTCACTTATGGCTATTAGTGACAAATTGTGGGAATCCTCATCATCAGACTCATCATTCTTGTGATCTGTCATGGCGGATAAAGCCTTTTGGACATCTATGTTGGCTTCTTGTGAGTTCATCCTTCTGTGGTATGGAAGTGTGAGATCCTTGTTCTGATGTCTGGGCTTTTATATTGATGTCTTTTCCTGTTCGATAGCCCATAGAGGGCAGAATCTAATAAAGTGATCAGGACTTCCACACTTGTGGCACAATAGAGCATCCTTTTCTTCATCTTGAGGGGTTCTTTTCTGAAGGTTTTGTCCTTTACTAAACATCCTTTGAAACCTCCTGGTAACCAAAGCTAGATTTTCTTCCTCAAAATTAGCAACTTCAGTGGATTTAAGGGACAGAGACTTATCCTTCCTTTTAGTTCCAATGTCCCTTTCTTGGTTCTTCTTTAGTTCATAGGTTGTCAGGTTTCCAATGAGTTCATCCATAGGCAAGGTGTCCAAATTTCTAGCTTCAATGATTGCTTCTACTTTACTCTCTCATGACTCTGGCAGTACACTTAGAAGTTTTCTGACAGCCTTTCCTGTGGGAATGTTCTCTCCTAGGGAGAAGATTTCATTTAGTATAGCTATAAACCTGGTGTGCATGTCCTGAATGGTATCTCCTTCCTTCATCCTGAAGAGCTCATACTGTCTGTTTAGATTGTCTATCTTAGCCTTCTTCACAGCAGTAGTGCCTTCATGAGCAGTTTGAAGTGTATCCCATATTTGCTTAGCGTCTTGACAGGAGGAGATCCTGTTATACTCATCAGGTCCAATACTGCAGATTAGGATCTTTCTAGCTTTAGCATTGTTTTGAATGGCTATCTTGTCAGTGGCATTCCATTCCTTTATGTCCTTGGGAACAGGTTCCTTTCCTTCCTTCGCTTCTTTCATGGGAATAGTGGTACCCTCCAAAACAATATTCCATAAATCAGCACTTTCACCCACGAGATGATCCATCATTCTATTCTTTCACCAGCCATAGTACTTACCATTGAACAGTGGTGGTCTTGTTTGAGAAGAGCCTTCCTGATCAGTTGGAGGGGCAGCCATTGGATCCTTTTCAGGTGTTAACCTTTCGCGAAAAGACCCTGCTCTAATACCAATTGAAGAAAGTTGGTGCCCACTACTTAATTCAGGGACCAGGTCTTTAGCACAGTTCCACTTAAAGTAGTAAGTAAATTAACACACATTTTTTACGTGAAAAACTCCCTAACTCCAGGAGAAAAAAAACCACGAACTCACTTCTACTAACTCTTCAAGTTTTATGATTACAACTAACTAATCAAAGGAACTAACTCTAGTACCTAACTTAAACAATAAACTCTTATTGTTTCAACTCACTCTCTCTCTCTCTCTCTCTCCAAGAAGCCAAACCCACTTCTTGTTACAATTCTCACAAACTCTCTACAAGAAGCCAAATCCACTTCTTGTTGCAACTTCTCACAACTCTCTCTAGAAGCCAAACCCACTTCTAGTTATAAGCCTCACAACACACACTATTTGTTCTAACAATCACACGGGATTGAACTAGAAACAATTATCTCTTTGTGTCTTCGTTTAAATAGCTTGCTTGAGATCTCTATTGCTTGAGAATGCTCCTTCTCAGCTTCGTGCAATAGGTCTGACGAATTCTTCTTTGCTCCATTGCTTTTATAGAAGTCTCAAACTCTCCTTTCCTTGATAGGAAAGATGCAGTCCTTTCCTTGTAGGATTTGGACATGCTTCAAAATCGAATTCTTTTCCTTGTAGGACTTTGACACGCCTTTTTGGACTCTCCTCTTCTTGATAGGAAATCTCTCAACCTTTCCTTGTTTGACATGGACTGCCTTTTACAGTTAATTTCCATAATTATACTTTTACCAAAAATAGGTTTTGCCTCATTATCAAAACTTGTTCGTCAAGGTTTCTTCAATATTGCAATCTAAGAGTAGTTAGAACATTTCAACTATGCTCCCAATTAAAGTGCAGTTAAATAACCAAAAACAGAATGAACAAATAAATTTCTACTGATATTGATCTCTCATATCTATTTATAACAAGGAAAATGAATACCAGGACTAGCACCCCAAGAATTGTTTAAGCTGTATCAAGAGCATTACCATTTCATTAATTAAGTCATGCATTACGTGGCCATTTTAAAAAAGGTTTAATACGTGGTTAACCATTTAAATTTGTCACAATATTTCATATTTACTAAGTTAGCATTTGAACATAGATTTTTCAAATATTTTTTGGAAATCAGTTTTGGATGAAGTTTCAACATGTGTTTGACCTATAATTTTTGGGCAACATATTTCACTTTTTAAAAAAAATAATAATATAAAATATGATTTATACCCATAAGTTCAAAACTATTCAAAATATTCATAAGTTTGATACAAAATTATCATTTTTATAATGAACTACATAATACATTATCCAAAAATTATAACACAATATTTTAGTAAAACTACTAATAATACAATCATTAGTTATTACAATTTGTTAAATTACAATTAGTTAAGAAGATCCATCGATGCAAAAAAATAAATAATAAAAACGATAGTAATTAACTATTCTTTAATATAATTTTCACATATTCTACGAATAATCTCTTTAATAAGAATGAGTTTAATGAGGAGTTGGATAGATAGAATTATAGTTTGAGTCATAATTGATGAGCTTTTTATAAAATATAAAAATTTGAAATAAGTTTAAAATTTTTAAAAGAACCCAAATTCTAAATATTTATTGCAAAAAATATGACCAAACATAACTTCAACTCTAACCTTGAAAATTGTTCAAATAAAGTAATTTTTTTAAGAAAAATTATACAACATGCCAAACATCCATGCATAATTACACTCCATATCTATACTACAATTCAATTACAATTCACACCTTAGGGTTTAAAAAAAGGGATAATTTCAAATATATACAATAAAGTAATTAGTTTACAATAAATATAATCATATTTTTAATTACAAAAAAAAAGCCAAAAGTCAAAAGTACTCGCGTTTTAGCCACGGTTTGACTGTGGCTAAACGGTATAAAAATCGTGGCTAACTGGCCTTTTTTTTTCCTGATAACTAATAAATTTATTAATTACCAGGGGAAATTCATATATAACTTCTCGAACGTTGTATATGTAATGGATCGATATTGTATAAATAGTTATGTAGTGTATAAGTAATGTATCGATATTATATAAATGATGTATGAATATGTAAATATGATATATAAATAGTTATGCAATGTATCGATATTGTATAAATAGTTATGTAGTGTATATGTAATATATCAATATTGTATAAATAATGTATACATATGTATTGATATTGTATAAATAGTGTATAAATGTGTATCGATATCACATAAAAGTTACATAATATTTCGATATTGTATAAATAGTGTATAAACATGTATCGATATTGTATAAATTATATATAAACGTATATCAATATTGTATAAATAATTATGTAACGTATCAATATCCATATTTATAAAAAAAAAATTAGGAAGATCCAGAAGGCCACAACTTGCAAAGGAATAACATCATCAAAACCTTCTTAACATCATCAAAACCTTCTTCTCTTTATCATGCAAGTAAGGCTTCAAAAATGTACTTTATCCTCAGCCTCACACAACAAATTCAATGCTTTCAAGATCACAACAGTAAACACAAAGAAATGAATTTCATAAAAAAATAATCGTTTCTTGTAAAGTGCAAAACCCCAAAAATCCCCCATCAACACATAGCTATGAAAAATAAATAGTAAATCAGTGCAAGAGTAGTCTTGCCTTCAGATAGAAAATTAAGCTGGCCACTTTTCAGGTTGAAATTATACATAACCGAGTGAACATTCATCAAAATTACCAAATTAGGCATGTAATTGGCAAAAACAAGAGCGAATTGATTCACATCAGACACACTGAACAAAGTTGTGAATTGATGAGCAGAGGGCTGCAACTGATCGAAAGTGAAAATTCGAGGAAGAAACCCAATTCGGAGGGAACGGGTTTGGGTTCGAATTTTGGGTTGGAAAAGGAAATGTCGTTAATGGTGAGGTTGAGACGGCCAAAATAAGTGTACTCGAATTCATCAAAATATATGATAGAATGAGAATCGGATCGAATCTGAGTAGATCGAATCTCTGCCACAGCGATAGCAATTTAAGACAACAAATGCTATACAAAAAAGGGAGAAATTGTACAGAGCAACTATGTTTTAGTACCACAAAATTTTTTTGATGAGAACGAAAAGGAGAAATGTCAAATAAACTGTAAACGAAGAGTTTGAAGAAGAGAAGAAGAAGAAGAAGGAGGAGGAGGAAGACCGAAGAAGAAGGTTTAAGTTGGAGAAGAACTCATTAATGGAAGAGAAGAAGAAGAAGGAGGAGGAGGAAGACCGAAGAAGAATGTTTAAGTTGGAGAAGAACTCATTAATGGAAGAGAAGAAGAAGAGAAAGAAAGAAAAGAAGAAAAAAGAAGGGACTCAGCGAAGGGCATATGACCAAATGGCCAATTAATATAATAAATGAGTGATAATTTTAAAGTGGGTTATTCTTTGTGTAAATAAATTTGATGGGCTGACATTCTGCCTAATTTTTCTTTAAAAATATTGGTATATACAATTGTAGCCTATATATATCCTATCTATTACCACCTCTCTCGCCACTCTCCTCCCTCTCTCCCAATCTCGCTCGTCACTCTCCTTCCCCTCTCCCATTCTCGCTTGCCCTCTCCCCCCTCTCCCTCTCTCTCATTGCCTCTCTCCCTCCCTCCATCTCTTTCTCTCTTTTTCTCTATACAGGAAACCCTCTTTTCACAATTTTGTATATTGTATTTTGTATATCAATAAAATCAAGTATCTATGATACTTATATTTTATATTTATTGATACGAACTGTATTTTGTATTTTTTTATACAATTATATACGTTGATATACATTGATATACATTGATATAATTAAATACAAATTGTATTCGTTGATACAAATTATATTTGTTGATACAACTTGAACCATGCATCCAAATGCAAATGATACATTTATATACAATTGTATTACGTTGATATAATTGTATTTATTGATACAAATTATATTCATTGATACAAATTATATTTTGTATTCGTTGATACATATTTATACAATTGAATACAAATTGTATTCATTGATACAAATTATATTTATTGATACAATTATATTTGAAAGAAAAAAAAGAGAGAGAGGGGTAAAAATACAAAATACAAAGAGGAAAAGAGAGAGAAATGTAAAAATACAAAATACAAAGAGAAAAATAAAGAGTGAAAGAGAAAGAGAGAAAGAGAGAGAGGCAAGCCCTTTTCCTTTTATCTTTTTTGCTTAGCATCTCAAATAATTGGTATGGATTAAAATTAGCAAAGTGCTTCTATGGAGGCCTAACTAAGTTCATCTTGATTGATATTTTTTAAATGGAAAAATTATAGATAATGACAAACATGTGCAAAAAATTATCATAAGTGGATATACTTTATATTGAATAGCAAATCTTCAATTATATACGCCATTCTCTTAATTACAGGTGTATTGTACATAAATTTTTTCCTTCTGATTCTTCCTTCTAAACTTTCTCTCTCATTAGCCCAAATGAAAATTTTCTCTCTTTTTTCAGATCACGATCAATTGAACATTTTCAGCTTCTAAATTGTGCTTCCTCTTCACCCAGTAATTGCTAAATGTATTTTTTTTATCACTTTTTGAAAGTTGTATTTGTATAAGTGTATCTGCTTCATCTATTTTCCCATTAATTTTCAGTTATTTTTATGGTTTCAGAAAAATCTTGTAGTTGCTATTATAATGGCGGACAATAGTATTGTTAAAAGGGTTACACAAGGTACACCTTTTGCTGCTAAAGTTTTTAATGAAGGACCATCTTTTGACTTATATATCACTCAAGAGCAATGTGAAATTGCAAGCTTTGTCGTTGGTTCTGCAGTGAGTGTATACAACTATATCATTCGTCTGATATAAATGTATCATCTGTACTTGGGTGGTTCTACAACGAGTATATACAATTACATCATTTGTATTTGGATCGTTCTGCAGTGAGTATATACAACTTGATATAATTGTATTTGTTGATACAAATTATATTGAGAAAATGGCCAAATACACTCCCAACGTTAACCCGAATTTCTAACTACATACTCGAACTTCACAGGGGTCTAACACCCCCTGAACCTTTTATTTCTTATATTAACTCACCCTTAAATTCTGACCTGTCTAGAAGGTGAGAATATCTCCTCTAGGTGCGTAAGACTCATTAAAAACATTTTCAAAGCTGAAAAAAATTCACGTGAAGATCCAACTCAGCCTATAATGGCTTCAACGGTAACTTCTTCTTCTTTATCCTCCATTAAAGACATTCTCCGTCATTTTTTTCTCAAAAAAAGCTTCCATCTTCTTCCTCTTTCCTCCCATTAAAGATCTTCCATCTTCTTCCTCTTGTCAAAGCTTTTAATTTTAACTTAAAAGCTTAAAGTTAGGATTCCTAATTCGCTCCAATTTTATATTTAGGGTTCAAAAATTTTTCTTCAATTTTTTCGTAAACTGCTCTAATAACAAATGCGAATTTGAATAAATTTTGTATGGAAGAATCAGACTCAATGGTCAAAGCTGTTGTGCGATGCAAATATGAAATTTTGTTGAATATACAGACTTCTTGATTGAAAGCAAATCCGAGAAGAAGGTTTTGATCTTGCCCCTGATATAATGTATGGTCTTGCCACTACTATGATATTTTTTATTTTCTTAGATTTAATTAATGCTAATTTGCTGTCTTAATTTTTCAGCCTAAGAATTATAATTTTTTTTGATGTAGAGATAAATATGAAGTCGATCTAAGATCAAAATTTATTCTTTCAAAATTGGTGAACAAAATCAAAGAATTGGAACACGAACTAGCTAGAGAAGAGGTAGGTTCAAATCATTGAGCAAGAAGTTGACATTGATAATTTGAGTAACACTAATTTGATAGTGGATATGAGGTTCAATGAAAGATCAATATGGTGTAGGTTTAGTTGAAAGATCATGTTGTGTATTTTAGTTTTTGTTGTTGCTATGTTCATCAGCAACCTGTTCCAAAGTAGTGATTCAATTATTAAACTAATCGAATTGCCATAGTATAATTCTTCGGCTAGGTACCCTATAGATAAGTATTGTGGAGTTATTAGTTTTTTGGAGCTCTGTTTTGATTGTGATATGTATTGTGACACATTTTTTATATCTATCTCTCTCTATATATATATCAATAAATATTGTCAATTGATACTCGCAAGTAAATTGGTTACTGCTCTTCTTCATTTATGAAAGTAATTGAATATACACAATACCATAAGACCTCGTATAACTTATAAAGCAACTAAATACACAATACCATAAGGATAAATATAAGTTATAAGGCCTCACATAATTGAATAGCCAAAAAAAGGATAACGGCATTTCATAAGGCCTCACATAACTGAATAATCAAAAAATAAAAGCAACTGCATTTCATAAGGCTCACATAAGGCAGAATTCACCAACAACAACTAAATTAAAAAATAGTAGGCCTTCAATACTAATACATCACCATTCTAAAAATAAAATGATAAATTATTTGCATGTCTACTTAATAACTTAAAATAGTGCTTAAAACAGTGCATAATACAGCGTGACACTATAATTTTCATGACTTCTTAGTCTATGAAAAAGTGCTACTTTGGCTTGAATTCTTTTAACTACTTTCCAATATATTTTTATTTGATCTCTAAGCTCTTAAAGTTTTCTTGTTATCATTGCTGCTTTGCCATTCCATTTCAGCTTGCTTGCAGTACTTGGCTTATAACCAATATCACCAGTTACATCAATTGATTTTGTCACCTTTGCTGGACCAGTAGAGATAATTTTTTTGCTTGGCATGCCAAGCTGCACTCAAGTTAAGAAAAAAATTTAGACATTTAAACAAACAGTCTAAATAAAAAAAATATCTAAACAACACTCACATTAAGAAATTTGAAGCCATATTCAGCTTGAAACACACCCCTTTTTATGACTCTTGACCTCTTATATGGGATTGTGCTTCCCCTGCCCCTATCCCTTACTCTTTTACTAGTACCAGATACTGAATATGATGCATGATACTTAGGAGGTGCAAAAAAATATGCAGGGTAATCAACAGGTGCAAAAAGTGTTCTTCTTGAGAAGGAGGTGCACTAGGTGCAACATGTGTTTTTCTTGGTCTTCCTCTTTCCCTTTTTACTGGAGGCTCACCTTGTTATGGTGGTTTCTATAAAGATATATAAAGAAAAAGTTAGAAATGATTTAGTTAGATAATATCAATTCAAGTTAAAATATTACCTTTGGTCTGCCTCTTTCCTTACCTGAACCTAATGGTTCTGCCCTTACCGATGGTTCTGACCTCGCTGATGACTCAACACCTTGTCTTTGTAGACACCCTCTTTTATTGTGGCCTCTACCATTGCATAAACTACATGTCATGGCAAGTCCAGTTTTTGATAACTTTTCAGATTTCTTAGTTTTACCAACTTCTTTTCTTCTAACCTTAGAAGGCCTATCGGTCATGCTTTTGATATCTGGTGGTGCGACTGTGGAATTAGTAGATACAGGTCACATTTTCATGTTTGTCAGTGATTAAAGAACGTTGACATAAGTACTCAAGTAAGTCTTCTTATTGTAGCAGTTGTCAATGTAGTCATGGAGATCAAACTTCTTAAAGTATAATGCAGCCACAATATGTTCACATGGCATGCCCTTTAATTGCCATATCCTATAACTATAAATTCTCCTATTAATATCTATAGTGTGATGGCATAGTCCTTCTTTCACTTCAAACCCAATAACACCATTAAACTCAATAGTACAGTTCATAGACCTATTAATGTTTTCCTCTAATACCTTCAAAATCATTTGAGAGAAATTGCACTTTCAACTATTGGTGAATTTCTTTAATGTAGCTATATTTATCGTCATCTTCACTCTTATCTCTTCAAGCACAGTAATAATTATTTTGTGACTAGCTATTAAGATTCATGCATTAAAACACTCAGACATGTTGTTATTTATAGAATCAGACTTTACTCCAGTATTGAAGTACACATTGCACCAATACTCTATGTTGTAATATATTAAGTCGTCCCTCATTTGTTTTGGACCAAGCAACTTCATCTTCTCCATATTTTTCTTCAATTGAGACTCAAAGGTACTCTTAACAATCCTCCAAAGTTGTTATTTTCTTTGAAGTCCTCTCCAATCCTTAGCCTAGTTAGCTAAGATATACCTAACACACTTTCTATGTTCAGATAGAGGTAAGAGATCTTGAATTGATGCAAACAATTCCTGCAATAGATGATAGTTAGGACATAATTATCTATGCAACATAAAAACTAATAAATAAAATAGAATTTTAAAAAGAACATATTTCTTCTGCATATCTGAAATTAAGGTGACATCTCCACCATCTCCTAGTCCTAGATCATCCTTCAATAGTTTGATAAATCAAGTCCATGTATCTTTCTTCTCACACTCAACTACTGTCCAGGCAAGTGACAACATTTGGTTATTAGAATCCTTGACCACAACAATTAACAACTGGTCCCCATAAACTCCTTTAAGAAAATAACCATCTAAACCTATGCACCTTCTGCAATGTATCCATGCCTTCTTCAAAGCATCAAAGAATATGTAAAAGCTCTGAAATACTGATTTGCCAAGTGCATCAGGTTCACCAAGTTTAACAACACAAGTGCTTTCTAAATTGGTCCTCAACAGTTCATCCTTGTAGTCAAGAATCCTTCCAAATTTCACAATATGATTGACGAGTGCAAAACACACTATGAATTATGCGCTTTGCTAGTCAAAGATAGTATAGTTTAAATAATCTCCACAGGGATTGGTTAAAGTAATGTATCAATATAATCTTGCTCTGTATTATTCAGGGAATAAAATTTGCTAGTTGGTGTGGTGAAAACCACGGGTTTAGAAACAGAAAATGAAATGAAATGATGCAATACTGGTTACACACGTTCTTTTCAATAAGAGAAACAAAGGAAATTGGTGGTCCACATATATGCTTTCGATAACTGAAATATTCCTTCTCACTCCTCCTTCAACCTAAGTGATAATTGATTCTTACGAATTCAACCTTTACTTATTATGCCCTAGAAGAATGATATCTTCCTTCGAATAATCTATTCTTCCTTAACACAATAGTATAAGGATCGTGAAGGTTAGCCTCTATAGTACCACAATGGTCTAAATAAGAAAATATTTTTCAACTATTTTCCTCGAACGATTCTCACACTAAATCAACAAGCGTCTTCCGAATACTTAAGAGAAATAAGAAAGAAAGTTCACCCCCAGAACATGTAAATTAAATCATCACAACAACCCTGCTTCCGAATAGAAAGTTAAATTGAAATAATCTACATCTAGCATAAACTATGGCAAAATTTGGCTATTGAATGAGAAGTTCACACTTGTTAACGATTACATATAGTTTCACACCAAATTCCGTATAAAAGGTCTACTCCATGGAGGAAAAAAAGTTTACAAAAAGAGATAATAAGAAAGAAGACATTACAACCAAACTCTCAATCTCAACTTTCATTTTGGATTTTGAGTTGTGTTTCGTTCTCGTTCTTCGTCACTCCTTTCCCTTTTCTTGCACCAAGGTTTGATACCCTAGTTTTTGGGGCAAGTTTCAACTTATAAAGCCTGGAGTCATGTGCAAAATACCGAAAAAGACCTCAACTTTTGAATTTCCATCGCAGCGTCGAGTGGCCGCGAGGTGACCGTGCACTAACCGCGCGCGCCTGCCAGCAACTATGTTTCCTATGTCGACTTCACGCGGTGGCTTGGCTTGGCCGCACGGGTGCGCATCCCTTCCAGTGGCGTTTCATGAGTTTTTTAGCACCTTTTTGCTTCCTTTAGCTCCAACTCCCGACCTAACTTCTCCTGAACATATTTCAACAAATAAAGTGCATAATATCTGTATAAACAAGGGCTAAAGAAATCATAAAATGTATTAATTCCTCACAAATAACTCCCCATTTTGCACCCATCAAATACCCCCACACTTAAGCTTTTGCTCATCCCGAGCAAATTAAAACAAATATGGTCACTTCACTAATCTAGACGCACAAGCATTAGAAACACAAATAAATTCCATCCATTCCTAAAAGTAAACACTACACTCCATATCGAGTTACTACTTATTGACACTCAAAGTTAAATCATATATCAATCATTGAACAAAACTCACAAGAAAGAAGATGCAACACTCTCAACAGATAAAGTTATAACATGCATCTCAGACAAGATAATTCTGTCACGACCCAACTTTCGGGCTGTGCGGGCACCTACTTTAATCCACCTAGATAGGAGAACCCTTACCACCCGAATCAACAGGCAATGCGGAAAAGAAAATAAACCATTAAATAAGTCCCTTAAATACATGAGAAATCCATTTTACAAATAGTTTAGAATAATAAACGACTTAAAGAATTTGCGAAAAATATTTACAATATGAAACAACCTCTCCAGAACCTAGTCTAAGCCGGTACAAGACCTTCTACAAGATGAGTATATGACATAAGATGACACAACTCCCACCATGGAAGGAAAGTAGGAGCTGCTGGAAGATCATCACAATCCTGAACCTGTGAAACATCATCAACCCTGCAACCAGATTATACCCAAAAAGGTATAGCAAGAGTAGAATCAGTACAAACACACGTACTGGTAGGCATCATCGGCTGATCCGAATTCACTCCTACCATCATATAAAAATCAACATAAAATGCACAAGGTAAATGCTTCACCTCTTTCAACATCACTTTTATCAATCCCCCCATTCGGAACCGACTATCCTAACCTTTAGACTTACCAAGTCACCTTGTCACCTAGACTTCCCAAGTCACCTTGACACCTAGACTTCCCAAGTCACCTTGACATCTAGACTTCCCAAGTCTCACTTAATCCTTACCAATAACAATGCCCATACCTGGACTACCATTCTCTTACCCAAGTCAACCGCCTTGACTAGATATTCAGACTTAACCCGGCTAACTGCCCAACCAAAACCACTTATACTCGTAGTATTACTTACCAGTGTCCGACCCTTCCCGGACCTCTAGGATAACTTTCCATCCTGGTTATAACAACCGATAACTATAACCCCAGACTTTCCGTCTTACTCCCAATTGACCAATCACATGAAAATCACCTAGAAACCATTGACACATTCAATGACAACAACAGAGTTATATCTAAATTCCTTTCTAATCCCAAAACCCGGACCCTCCAAGGATCATCTAACCACACCTAAGTGTTCAACAGGATACCCGGTCTACACCAAGACCCACCCTTAGCTTATTAACCACAACTAATTCTTGACTGTCATTAATACACTTAATGAAAATAAATTGTGAACTTATAACCTCTTTTACATAGTCCGGACCCACTCGGATCACCTAAACACATCTAGGTGTTAACATGACAACTCAATCTACACCAAGACCAACTAATAGTTAACATCATAACCCGGTCTACACCAAGACCAACTAATAACATAATATAACAATCCGGCCTACACCAAGACCAAACTCATAATATAATTACCCAGCCTATACCAAGACCCAAAAGCACAATATAATATAATAACTCGGCCTACACCAAGACCAAACTCACAATATAATTACCCGACTTACACCAAGACCAAAAGTATAATATAATATAACAACCCGGCCTACGCTAAGACCAAAAGTAATATAATGTAACAACCTGGCCTACACCAAGACCAAAAGTAATATAATATAACAACCCGGCCTATACCAAGACCAAAAGTAATATCACAATTTATAAACACAGCCCGGTCCACTCATGGAACCAACACTAATCACATAATACAACAATATCAATGAAATGATGCAGTAAAGTAAACCCGTACCAGGCGTGGTACCCGAGCCAACCGTTAGTATTTTCCCGTACCAGGCGTGGTACCCGAGCCAACCGTTAGTATTCTCGTACCAGACATGGTACCTGAGCCAACCGAATGTCAATCAATCCACGGTCAAATAATAAACAAATAACTTGTAAAACCAACAAGCAACACACCGTTCAATCCACAGACTATAATACAGGACTCTTAAACGTTCCTAACAATCCCTTAAGCAATGTATCTCATACAAACACTTAGATAAGAGCACACAACATACATTCCTAACAATTCCCTAAGTAATGTATCTCATACAAATACTTAGATAAGAGCACACAACAAACATTCCTAACAATTCCCTAAGCAATGTATCTCATACAAACACTTACATGAGAGTACACAATATACAACATTTACAGAAATCGTTAACCATCATCTACCCCTCCCCGGGTGGGTAACTTAGCCCAACCTTGGTCCGAGGACCAACCCATTTCCCCTTACTGACATATAATGAACGATTTCCTTTCTTGGCATAATTTAGCAACTACGTGATTCCCGAGACTTTACCTAACACCGAAAACAGAGTGGGAGAACCTCCCCTTAGCCCTAGTAAAACCAACAACTACATATCATGCCATTTATATTCCCGAAACCTTATCTAGGAGTTTCCCATTTTAATTACCCGTAGCTCCCAAGCATTCTTCCAGTTCCCCGAACCTTCCCGACATTCCAGTCCCCAGGCCTATCATTTTAGTCTACCAAGATAATAAAAATATCCTCATTATACGTATCATAAAACCAACCCTTCAATCCATAAAATTCCTAATTCACACATAACCAGTAATAAATCCGCCAGACTCCGTGCCCGAAGGCCTAATCATGGATTCTCCCTTTCATTCTACACAATAATAAGAAATAAAAATGGTCAATCTACTCTTGGGAAGAAACTTAACATACCTGGATGTCGAGCAGTTATTCCATGCCCTTTCTAGCTCCGTGAAGGCGTTCCCTGACGATTCTACAGGCCCGAATTCATGGTTTCGCGTCCCTTTCGCTGGAATCCCTCCTCCCCATGGCTTCCAAGCTTTGGAGCAGCTTAGGAGGGTTTTTGGAGCAACCCTCATCTGTTTTTGACTAAGGAAAGGAGAATGGGATTATAAAACCTGTTTTTGGGCTTTCTGGTTCCGTCATTCCGCCATAGCGGACGGCCAGCCGCTATAGCGACCTAAATTCTGCTACAGCGGATTTAATTTTTTAGCACGGACAGCCTTCAGTAAAACAATCATAACTTTTTATTCGGGAAGCGGATTGACGAACGGTCAGTGGCGTTGAAAAGATGACTCAGAGATATTTAATTTGGTGGGTATTGGGACCCCTAACTCTTTATATTCTAGGAGAAATGCTCGTTTGAATTTGACCCTAGTTTGAACTTAGCCTGAAACTAAATCGGTAAGGAAACTTTTAACTTAACTTTGTGCTAGGAGTATTGTATGACCTTAGTACTTACCAAATGTACTCTCATACTAAAGAATTAATCCTAACTCTTATTACGAATGAGAGGCACCTGCCTTGATTGCAAATATTTTCAGTAACGACGGAACAGGTCGTTACAACAGATACCAATTTACCCATCGTTCATCCCCGAACGATCTCTAAGGCAGAAGGAAAAGGATGAACCAGCTCTTAGAATCTTAACGCTGTACTATGACAACATAGAATAGCCTTACGCGAACCACCGAACTCTTAAATCCCCCGGGTGTACCCAAGCTCAACCAAAGTTTAATTTGATTCTGCTCTGTCAAGGAATTTCTTCCTTCGAGCTGTACGAGACCAGTTAGATTACTCCTCCTTGAGTGCACAAGAAATCAGGGGCCTCGTTGAAATACCGGAGCAAAAGAATTCCAAACATAATGGACCAAAACTTAATTCCCATGCTACAGTGCTGACAGTCGTTGACTTCCGCTATAGCGATAATTTCTCCGCTATAGCGGAGGTCGCAATAGCGATATGTTCAACCGCTATGGTAGTTGACACAGGACATAAAGTCGTAAAGTTCCCCAAATGTGCCTATTTTACAACACACTTAATTTTCTGACATTTTGGAATAACTCCTTCACGTCAACCCACATACCGAGAGTTTTACTTACCCAAATTCAATTTCGAAAAGTCCCCCGGACTCCTTTATATCTTAGCTAAAAGGAAACTAGCTCAATACAAGACACGTTACCCAATCCTCGCCCGAATTTCCCTAGACTATACCTTGCTCAGAAATCATCTGAGACTAGCCTAGCATTAAAATTCTAACTCCTAACCCGAGAAAAATCTTAACCTGGGGCAATTACACCCTAAACAATGATATACCAAAAATAATATTACCAAACACTACACCGTTTTTTACCCTTGGGACTTTTACCTTATGACCCTTTTCACCCTTCCATGACCAACACATAAGAGTAGACCATCTAGAGTATAACCAATAACCAATACACCACTATGGGTTTCATTAACGCATAGATTTTCCATCATCTCTTACATTAGTCTATTTAACCCTCATCAATCCATCATTTATAACTAACCAACTTTTTAGTTATCATCCGAGGTCAAGCTATGTTTATTTAGCCTCGCAACTAGCTTATAACTAGTCAAATTACCGACTCAACATATCTCAATCACTCTAGAAATATAGCAACTAAGTATTACCGTATCCACCCATTTCCTTTTAGCACACATGGATATTAATCCTTATAATTCATGCACTAGCTCAACTAGCAATTTAAAATAATTCCGGAATAAAAATAAAGCAGGGGAAACAGGACAGTGACTATGCCCTGCCCATCCCGCTATAGCGGCTTGCACACCGCTATGGCGACCCCCAACAATAGCAGTTCATAATATCTACCATTCTCTGCAAAGTTTCCTCAATCCCCTTCCCTGTTTTCCTATTAACACATGAAATCACGTTACGGTATTTAAACATAACCTCAAGACCAACCTCAACTATGCCTAGTTGAGAATTTAGCATCATATTATCATAAAATCAGTTATGAAACACTCCAGAACCACACACAATAACACATTCCCGCTATCATGCACTACTGGTCTCCCTAGTTCCCTTGGTTCTTAACCAAGTCCCGACTGTCCTGAAACCGGAGCTTTCCTACAGTCCACAATCCTTTTTTGTTCCCTTACCATCTATATAAATGGTAAGCCTATACCCGAATGTAATGCAAACAATTCTAATTAAGGCATATCGCAGTTTATCATTTAAAACAATCACAACTTTCAAGTTGGGAATAAATTTTCCTTAAGTTACAATGTGAGTTACCATAAAAATTTTCCTTACCGCATTTCCTGCCATCAAGCAATGATAGCCCTTTTCCCACATAATTCCTAACCAATCCCGACTGTCCTGAAACTGGAGTTTCCTTACAGTCGTAAGCCTTATCCCCTTACCATTTTTACCAATGGCAAGCCCATTTACGAAATGTAACACCACTTTACTGACCAATTTAAGTACACGTAAAAAGTAATTACCAACCAAAGCACACCAATTCAAGTTATGACTCCTTCCTGACCAAAACATTCATAGCAAATTAAATAATTGCACACCACACATTTGTAGTCATTCAAACAACATCAATACACATAAGCATAATCTCAAGCCTCAAGCTTAAACAATCAATCAAATCAATTTCATTACTTTTTATTCGCCTCATGGATGACCATTAGCCGATCCATCCATACCTTTACATAGCCTCCCCGGCCAGATACCAATTGGAACCTTTCCGGTTCCAATCCTTCTTGCTTGTTTGACGTACCAGGAGTCCAATGAGATCCTTCACCCTATTGAGATACCAATTGGAATCGAGAGATACCAATTGGACTCAACTCATACAAGCAAGTAACGAAACCGCATGAAAAGGAATGAAAGATGAGAAGTGTTTCCTAGAATGCTTCATAGCTTCCCTAGGATTAGATGTGGACGTCAACACACTAATCTGCGGGACTCTATTCAACATTTTTCTCTTGTACATGGGAGACCGATAACCTGGGCTCTGATACCATTTGTCACGACCCAACTACCGGTCCGTGCGGGCAATTACTCTAATCCACCTAGATAGGAGAACCCTTACCACCCGAACCAACATGCAATGCAGAAAAGAAAATAAACAACTAAATAAGTCCCTTAAATACATGAGAAATCCTTTTTACAAATAGTTTAGAAAAATAAATGACTTAAAGAATTTGCGAAAAACATTTACAATATGAAACAACCTCCTCAGAACCTAGTCTAAGCCGGTACAAGAGCTTCTACAAGATGAGTATATGACATAAGATGACACAACTCCCACCATGGAAGGAAAGTAGGAGCTGCTGGAAGATCATCGCAATCCTGAACCTGTGAAACATCATCAACCCTGCAATCAGATTATACCCAAAAAGATATAGCAAGAGTAGAATCAGTATAAATACACGTACTGGTAGGCATCATCGGCTGATCCGAATTCACTCCTACCATCATATAAAAATCAACATAAAATGCACAAGGTAAATGCTTCACCTCTTTCAACATCACTTTTATCAATCCCCCCATTCGAAACCGACTATCCTAACCTTTAGACTTACCAAGTCACCTTGTCACCTAGACTTCCCAAGTCACCTTGACACCTAGACTTCCCAAGTCACCTTGACATCTAGACTTCCCAAGTCTCACTTAATCCTTACCAATAACAATGCCCATACCTGGACTACCGTTCTCTTACCCAAGTCAACCGCCTTGACTAGATATTCAGACTTAACCCGGCTAACTGCCCAACCAAAACCACTTATACCCGTAGTATTACTTACCAGTGTCCGGCCCTTCCCGGACCTCTAGGACAACTTTCCATCCTGGTTATAACAACCGATAACTACAACCCCAGACTTTCCATCTTACTCCCAATTGACCAATCACATGAAAATCACCTAGAAACCATTGACACATTCAATGACAACAACAGAGTTATATCTAAATTCCTTTCTAATCCCAAAACCCGGACCCTCCAAGGATCATCTAACAACACCTAAGTGTTCAACAGGATACCCGGTCTACACCAAGACCCACCCTTAGCTTATTAACCACAACTTATTCTTGACCGTCAATAATACACTTAATGAAAATAAATTGTGAACTTATAACCTCTTTTACATAGTCCAAACCCACTCGGATCCCCCTAACACATCTAGGTGTTAACATGACAACCCGGTCTACACCAAGACCAACTAATAGTTAACATCATAACTCGGTCTACACAAAGACCAACTAATAACATAATATAACAACCCAGCCTACACCAAGACCAAACTCATAATATAATTACCTGGCCTACACCAAGACCCAAAAGCACAATATAATATAATAACCCAGCCTACACAAAGACCAAACTCACAATTTAATTACCTGGCTTACACCAAGACCAAAAGTACAATATAATATAACAACTCGGCCTACACCAAGACCAAAAGTATTATAATGTAACAACCTGGCCTACCCCAAGACCAAAAGTAATATAATATAACAACCCGACCTAAACCAAGACCAAAAGTAATATCACAATTTATAAACACAGTCTGGTCCACTCATGGAACCAACACCAATCACACAATGCAACAATATCAATGAAATGATGTAGTAAAGTAAACCTGTACCATGCGTGGTATCCGAGCCAACCGTTAGTATTTTTCTGTACCAGGCGTGGTACCCGAGCCAACCGTTAGTATTTTCGCACCAGGCGTGGTACCCGATCCAACCGAATGTCAGTCAATCCACAGTCAAATAATGAACAAACAACTTGTAAAACCAACAAGCAACACACCGTTCAATCCACAGACTGTAATACAGGACTCTTAGACGTTCCTAACAATCCCCTAAGTAATGTATCTCATATAAACACTTAGATAAGAGCACACAACATACATTCCTAACAATTCCTTAAGCAATGTATCTCATACAAACACTTAGATAAGAGCACACAACATACATTCCTAAAAATTCCCTAAGCAATGTATCTCATACAAACACTTAGATGAGAGTACACAACATACAACATTTACAGGAATCGTTAACCATCACCTACCCCTCCCCGGGTGGGTGACTTAGCCCAACCTTGGTCCGAGGACCAACCTGTTTCCCTTTACTAACATATAATGAATGATTTCCTTTCTTAGCATAATTTAGCAACTACGTGATTCCCGAGACTTTACCCAACACTGAAAACAAAGTGGGAGCACCTCCCCTTAGCCCTAGTAAAACCAACAACTACATATCATGCCATTTACATTCTCGAAACCTTATCTAGGAGTTTCCCATTTCCATTACTCGTAGCTCCCAAGCATTCTCCCGGTTCCTCGAACCTTCTCGACATTCCAGTCCCCAAGCCTATCATTTTAGTCTACCAAGATAATAAAAATATCCCCATTATACGTATCATTAAACCAACCCTTCAATCCATACATTTCCTAATTCACACATAACCAGTAATAAATCCGCAGACTTCGTGCCCGAAGGCTTAATCATGGATTCTCCCTTTCATTCTACACAATAATAGGAAATAAAAATGGTCAATCTACTCTTGGGAAGAAACCTAGCCTACCTGGATGCCGAGCAGTTGTTTCATGCCCTTTCTGACTCCGTGAAGGCATTCCCTGACGATTCTGCAGGCCCGAATCCATAGTTTCGCGTCCCTTTCACTGGAATCCCTCCTCCCCATGGCTCCCAAGCTTTGGAGTAGCCTATGAGGGTTTTTGGAGCAACCCTCGTCTGTTTTTGATTAAAGAAGGGAGAATGGGATTATAAAACCCATTTATGAGCTTTCTGATTCCGTCATTACGCTATAGAGGACGGTCAACCGCTATAGCGGTACCGCTATAGCGACCTAAATTTCGCTACAGCAGACTCAATTTTTTAGCACGGACAACCTTCAGTAAAACAGTTATAACCTTTTACTCGGGAAGCGTATTGACAAACGGTTGGTGGTATTGGAAAGAGGACTCAGAGATCTTTAATTTGGTGGGTATTGGGACCCATAACTCTTTATATTCTAGGAGAAATGCTCGTTTGAACTTGACCCTAGTTTGAACTTAACCCGAAACTAAATCGGTAAGGAAACTTTCAACTTAACTTTGTGCTAGGAGTATTGTATGACCTTAGTACATACCAAATGTACTCTCATACTAAAGAATTAATCCTAACTCTTATTAAGAATGAGAGGCACCTGCCTTGATCGCAAATATTTTTAGTAACGACGGAATAGGTCGTTATAGATTCACATCACTCACTCTCACAAAGAAGTACTTCTTGTTATTTTAGGATACCATAGGCTTGGTAATCGAGTCATTCTCCACTAATGAATGACCTTTCAAGTCTGGATCATATAGGACTTGCATTTGGTTGTAATATAGGATAAAAGATTTAGAGGATACGATTACCAATCGAACATTCCCCTTGCGCTTCATACCTTGAGTCTTCTATATCACCAAACAACAAAAATTTACCCACCATTCTGTAATTTATTCTCAATTCACACTTTCATCAACCCTTTTTCTTATTCGAAACTTCTTCAAGATGAGACTTGCAACTTTTCACACTTATTTTTCTTTTTATTTTCTTCATTACAATTATAGCACACTTTATTTCAATTTCCTTCTTTGCACATTTAATTCCTCACACTTTTGCATAAGACTCAAGTTCACTCACTAAGTAGGGGATAAGGTCACAAAGGGGTCACAAAGGAAAATTTGGCTATCAAAGAAAGTGAGTTATTACAAGGCACAAAGTGGCTAACTAAGGATAATTATAATCAATGGTTGGTCAATATAGGCTAAAAGGGTAAAACAAAGAAAGCCTACAATCATATCCTTCCCCAAGAGAGTCCTCAAATTTTGCCTCAAGTTACTACTAAGCCAAGTTCTAGATCCTTCAGAACATGAGTACTAAGCAACTTGTCCTCACCACACCATGTTCAAAGATTGGTATGACCTAACAAGTGTAACTATGACAAAAGAGCAAGCGATACAACCTCTAGGCAGGACACAGCTAATTCCGCCTCTAACACTTGTTCAACCCCTAATTTGACTCGACTTATATCCTAGAAAATGTTTGATTCAAAATATTATGACTATGGTAAAGAATCAAACAAGAAACCCATAGAAGTACAAGTAAGAAGTTAATCTAAAAAAAGGAAAAAAAAATTTGTATTTTTTTTTTAAAAATGATAGCATATATTTACAAACAATCCCTCACCCCCACACTTAAATTGTGTCATGTCCCCATTATAAAAAGAAAATGCAAGAGTGAAAGAAAACTTCCCTGAGGCTTGAAGCCTAGTCATGGATATCATCAAGTGGCTCTGAACCACCTTTCTCCACATCCATCTTACAGCATGAGTAAGCAGTTGACTCTTCCTTAGAGTCTTTCAAAATCTTTCTCATCTGGAACACCACTTTTTCATCTCCAACTCTAAGCGTGAGTCGCCCTTCATAAACATCTAGTATTGCTCTGTCAGTGCATAAGAAAGGTCTTCCCAATATTAGAGGTACATTTTTATTCTCCTCCATATCCACTACAATAAAATATGTAGGGAATACAAATTTATCCACTCTAATCTTGACATCTTCAACAATTCCTTCCGGTATGATGGTAGTCTGATCTGCCAGCTGTAGTGAAACTGGTAAGATCTTGAGTAGTCCCAGTTCTCCTTTTAGACTTTTGAAAATAGACAAGGGCATAAGATTGATTGAAGCTCCCAATCACATAAAGCTTTGTCAAAATTTATACTCCTCACAGAATAAGGTACAGTGAAATTGCCAGGATCTTTGCACTTCTGGGGTATTTTATTTTGCAATATGGCACTGCACTGAGCATTTAACTTGACCACCAAAATTTCCTCGAACTTTCTTTTTTTAGTCAAGATCTCCTTTAGAAACTTAGCATATGAAGGCATCTGAGTGAGTACCTCTGTGAAAGGGATATTAACGTACAATTCCTTCAGCATCTCCAGGAAATGATCGAAACACTTGTCTAATTTCTCTCTTTTGGATTTCTGTGGAAATGGCAAGGCAGGCATATATTTGCTTTCTTCAACTCTCTGCTCTACCTTCTGCCCACCATTATCTTTTTAAATGCCTTTTTGAATAACTACAGTTTTCTCAGACTCTTCCCTCTCGATCTGCTGACCTTGCTCTAGGACCCCCCCCCCACACACACACACACACACTTTGAATTTTTACACTGTTCACGGAATGACTTTTCACTTCTAAGAGATATGGCACTCACAGTTTCTCTTGCATTCTTATCTAAGCCACTTGCAGACGTTCTCTGAGCTCTCTCAGATATAGTGGTAGCAATCTGCCCTACTTGCTTTTCCAAGTTTTGTATAGCTGCATTCTGATTAGCAAATTTCTCATCTACCTTGGTAATAAAAGCCTTTATCAGTTGTTCAAAACTTGATTGATTCTGTTGGGGGGGCTGATATTATTGCCTCTTCTGATTCTGAAAACCTGAGGATGCTTGATGTTGTTGCCATGAATTAGCAGTACCATTTGGGAAGATCCAAGAAAATCCAGAATGCCTTTGTCCCATCGAATTAAAGTTGTTTTCCCCTGAATAGTTATCTATATTGAGATTTCCCACAGCATTCACCTCTTCTTCTGACACAGGTCCTTGTTGACACTCGTGAGTAGGATGTCCCTGTCCACAAAAATCACACCTTATTTGGTGTGTCATTTGAGCTTGGGCTATAGTCAATTGTTTCACATCTTTTGCAATAGATGTTATTTGAGCCTGCACTGCAGTGTAAGTATCAACTTGGTGTACCCCAGCAATCTTCTTCCTTTCTGGAGTATCTGAAACCCATTGATTAGCATCCTCTTCTAACTCATCCAGAATTTCTACAACTTCTTGGTATGTCTTTCTCATGATAGGACCCCCCACAGCATTGTTAAGAGTTTGTCTCGAGGCTGTCGACAATCCTTCCCAGAAATTTGTCAACTGCATCCACTGCTCTATCCCATTATGCAGGCACTTTCTTACTAATTCCTTGAATCTCTCACATGCTTCAAAGACAGTTTTTGTTTCAAGTTGTGAAAAAATGTTGATTTCCTTCCTCATTCTAGCCATCCTTGCTGGAGAGAAATACTTATCAAGAAACCTTATGGTCATCTCTTCCCATGTACGAATTGATCCTGCTAGTAAACTTCTCAGCCATACCTTAGCTTCATCTTTCAAAGAAAAGGGGAATTCCCTTAAATATATTGCATCGTCAGATGCCCCATTGTATTGAAAGGTATGCATGATCTCATGAAAGTCCATTAGGTGGCTGTTTGGGTCTTCGTTCTGCTTTCCTCTGAAAATACAGTTGTTCTGAATTGCTTGGAGGACACTGTGCTTTAACTCAAAGTTATTGGCTATAATGGGAGGGCATCTCACACTTGACTGCATCTCATTGTAATTTGGCCTCCCGTAGTCACCCAACAATCTTCCTGCCCTGCCTTTATTCTGGTCTACCTGATCTCCTATTTCAGCAGGGGTGCAATTGTTCCCACGGTTAATGACCCCCTGATCATCGACATTTCTAATATTATCCACACTAGGGGGGCGGATATTTGAGTCACCAAGTGCAGCATTATCCTCCATTGTGTTAAGGCCTTGGGACTGCCCTGATAACCTCTCTGCAAGTTCCCTTTTGAGCAAACGTAATTTTTAGTTCTGGATTGTACTCAACTATTTCCAAGGAGTATGATCGTGTCATACACCAGAATTTGAGATAGTACCTATCGCCTGCAATACAAGAGTACTCAAACTATATAAGAAAAACAAAAATAAAACCCGAATTAATACACAAGAATTAATTGAAAACTACTCATCGCCAATTCCCGACAACGGCGCCAAAATTTGATGAGTGCAAAACACACTATGAATTATGCGCTTCGCTAGTCAAAGATAGTAAAGTTTAAATCGTCTCCACAGAGATTGGTTAAAGTAATGTATCAATATAATCTTGCTCTGTATTATTCAGGGAATAAAATTTGCTAGTTGGTGTGGTGAAAACCACGAGTTTAGAAACAGAAAATGAAATGAAATGATGCAATACTGGTTACACACGTTCTTTTCAATAAGAGAAACAAGGAAAATTGGTGATCCACATATATGCTTTCGATAACTGAAATATTCCTTCTCACTCCTCCTCCAACCTAAGTGATAATTGATTCTTACGAATTCAACCTTTACTTATTATGCCCTAGAATAATGAGATCTTCCTTCGAATAATCTATTTTTCCTTAACACAATAGTATAAGGATCGTGAAGGTTAGCCTCTATAGTGCCATAATGGTCTAAATAAGAAAATGTTTTTCAACTATTTTCCTCGAACGATTCTCACACTAAATCAACAAGCGTCTTCCGAATACTTAAGAGAAATAAGCAAGAAAGTTCACCCCCAGAACATGTAAATTAAATCATCACAACAACCCTTCTTCCGAATAGAAAGTTAAATTGAAATAATCTACATCTAGCATAAACTATGGCAAAATTTGGCTATTGAATGAGAAGTTCACACTTAGTTAACGATTACATATAGTTTTACATCAAATTCTCTATAGAAGGTCTACTCCATGGAGGAGAAAAAGTTTACAAAAAGAGATAATAAGAAAGAAGACATTACAACCGAACTCTCAATCCCAACTTTCATTTTGGATTTTGAGTTTTGTTTCGTTCTCGTTCTTCGTTACTCCTTTCCCTTTTCTTTCTCCAAGGTTTGATACCCTAGTTGTTGGGGCAAGTTTTAACTTATAAAGCCTGGGGTCATGTGCAAAATACTGAAAAAGACCTTAACATTTGAATTTCCATCGCAGTATCGCGTGGTCGTGCGGTGATCGTGCACTGACCTCGCGCGCCTGTCAGCAGCTATATTTCCTATGTCGACTTCGCGCGGTGGCTTGGCTTGGCCGCGCGGGGGCGCGCCCCTTCCAGTGGCGTTTCATGAGTTTTTAGCACCTTTTTGCTTCCTTTAGCTCCAACTCCCGGCCTAACTTCTCCTGAGCACATTTCAATAAATAAAGTGCATAATATATGTATAAACAAGGGCTAAAGCAATCATAAAATGTATTAATTCCTCATAAATAACTCCCCATTTGCACCCATCAATGATCACTCATGATTTCTTTTCACACTTTAGCTCTTGCTCTTCTAACAGTAGTCTTGCCAACATGAACTTTAAACTTCTTTCTAATTAGCTCTTGTAACTTGAAAACCCTTATGTTTGGTTGCTCAATTATCCTCTGTCTATAGACATCAGATAAGAACCTTACATTGCACAAGTAATTTCTAGTTATCTTATTGCAAGTATGCTTTGAAATGTAAGTCTTTATCATGAAATCATTTGTTGTCTTGTCAAGACATGCAAATAAAAATCATGGACAACCATCCTTGCATCTAACTCTAACTCATTTTTGGCTCATTCACCCACTTCTCTACTTGAACCCTTTGAATTTCATATTTAGTTACTGCTTTTTTAAATTCTTTCACATATGTAAAGACCATACCCAACTGTCATACAACTTTTTTGGCAGTGGGATCATGAATAATTTTACTGTTTGTTGCCCTCCTTTTTTTTGATAGCTTAAACCTTCTTGGTACATTTACCCTACCAAATTTAACATCTTCATCTTCATGTTCATCTTCATGTTCATCTTCACAACACTCATTTTTATCAATTATAAAACTATCTTCATCAGAACTGGGATAGTAAACTTTATCACCTCCTAACCTTCCTTCAAAATTTATTTTATCTATTTCAGTTTCACCAAAATCTAGATCTGATCCAGCTTCACCTTCTGGTACCTCTTCATTGTCAGCATGTACCTTCTCCTTTCTTTTCCTCCTTTGAAAATTTCTTTTTTCAGCTCTTAACTCCCTAACCTCCTCATGCACATCGCTATCATAATCTTCCTCATCATCTCCAACTAGTTCACCTTCAAATTCAACACTGTCCTCACTTGAGTAATCAGAATCCTCTTCTTCAATGAAATGTGAATCAACTGGACCTAGATCTATATCATCACCATCATCTATAGTAGCATCATATACACTAGTAGGATCAACAGTAGAATCATTTGTAGTAGTAGGATCTACAGTGACACCATGTACAGTATTTGAAGTTGTAGTAGTGAAAGAAATTGTAGTAAAAAAAAACTCTAGTAGTAGAAGCAGATTTAGTGGGAATTGTTATAGAAGGAGTAATAATAGATGTAGTTGGAATTGTTGGAAAAGGAGGTCTAGTAATAAAGGAGTCTTCACCATCAACATCACCATTTAAAGGGTCCTCACCTACCTTAGTTTGTCCAGCACTTTTATTAAAAGCTGAACCAAATTTCTCCATATCTGCATGACTAATATTTTTTAATAAAATGGAGCTCACAACTGGTTCATCAATCAAGTAATGAACAAATACTTTCACCTCATCCTCATCTTTCAAAGAACAACACATGTCTAAAATATCTATATCATCATGAATATATTCTAAAATGCTAATGTTAGGTGGTTTAATATTAAATGTACAAGCTGTGGTGTATTTCAATATTTTAATGTACTCTCTTAACTCAAAATATGATATCTTATCTACATCAACATTCAAAAATTAAGTAATCGACCCACCATTATATATTGGCTCCCCACTATTTAAATCTAACACTTCATCATGGTACCATCTTAAAGTAACCAAAGTAAACTCATACATCTTCTACCTGAATGCAATCAAAAATCAGGAGATAACTAAATTAACCTTTACTAGATATTGTGCAACCACAAAATTGAACATACTATCAACATGAACAAGAAAGTAAATAGTAACACTATTGTTTACACTTAGACGAACAAGAAAAGAAATACTAAACAGTAACATATTAACACTGTGTAATTTTATGACTAAGGCGAACATAATATGTATAAGTTGAACAATGAAACACCAAAATATTAATGTGCACAAAAATTTAGCATTACTCGACATTAGACGAGAAAGAAAAAACATAAATTCATGATAATATGAAAAGAAAATGATATAATTTGCACAATATAACACCATAATACTAAGACACACCTACTATTGCACACAATTTCATAAATTTTAATTTTTTGAATTAACAATAATATTCATAAACCCTAAACAAACACAAACTCAAACTCAAATTAAGGGTTAAAGAACTTACTTTTACTCTGAGAATTCGGTGAATAAACCTTTCTCGTTGAATCGTCCTAGTTGAATTCGTCAAAAAACCTCATATCATGAAGAAGAATAGGATTGATTTTGGAAATATTTTTTGATAAAGTGAAGTGGTCAATTCGAGAAAAATGAATCGATTAAGACGCAAAGTAAAATAGCGGGGTCCATTATTTAGAAGGAAAATAAGAGTGGATGTGATATGACGGTATGTGATGTGGCAGACGCATGTATACAAACACGGATATAAATTTGATTTATGTGAACATGTTAGCATTTAAGGGTAAGTTAATATAACGAATAAAAGGTTCAGGGGGGTATTAGGACCCTCGTGAAGTTAGAACGTGTAGTTGGAAATTCGGGTAAACGTTGGGGGTGCATTTGGCCATTTTCTCAATTATATTCATTGATGTAATTGTATTTATTGATTCAACACATATAACTTGATACAATTGTATTCGTTGATACAATTATATTTGTTGATTCAATACATACAACTTGATATAATTGTATTTGTTAATTCAATACATACAACTTGATACAATTGTATTCATTGATACAAAATATAAAGAGAGATAAAAATACAAAATACAAGAAGGGAGAGAGAGAGAGAGAGAGAGAGAGAGAGGTGGGGAAAATTGAAACTATTATACAAATACAATTCAAGAGGGAGAGAGAAACTTTCAGACTTTTGCTTCTTTTATAATTCAAAAAATAAATTTATATTCATACAAATATAAAATAAATGATACAAATATAAATATAAAATATAGTCAAATACAGATATGCAAAGACGTGATAGTTGACTATATTATTTTTATTTTTAAATAATTAAAAAGAAATTATTGATTCTCTTTCTATGAATATTTGTATTTGTATTCAATATTCATTGATACGAATTGTATTTATTAATACAAATTGAACCATACAAATATAAATGATGTATGTGTAGAAAGAGAGAGAAGTGAAAATATAAAATATAATATAAAATACAAGTAAAAATATAAATATAAAATATCAGACATCAAATACAATCATTTTAGACCGCCATTATCAAAACCAGAAAACTGCAAAAGTACAAATATCTAAAAGAAAAACAGATCAAAAATCTTTATCAGGATTAAAAAAATTTTGAACTTTTAAGTTTGAAAAAGTTTGCATTTTTATCTTTATGTTAAATTCATCAGAAGAATCTTGAAGTTCAAATAAATCAAGAACAATGTGACCTTTCTTCCAATTTCATAGCAATTGAAAGTATAGCTACATATAGTAAATATGAAACTATAGTTACATCTCACTAATTAAGGTCAAAGGTCGGCTATTTTTTGAAATTTGTTCTTTTAAAATTTGCTCTTGAACTTACATAAAACACACATCTTTAGGAGCTAATTACTCTTTTTCCCACTACTTTTCCTTGGATACATCACAAAACCGCATACATACCAAACCACTCGGATACATCCCAATCCGATCGGATATATCCCAAACCACTCGGATACATTGCATAAGGCATTTAGATACATGATTTTATCTCGGATACATCGACATCCCGCATGTATCTGAGGGGTTACAACATGTATTCGAGGGTTGGGATGTATCCGATGGGTGGGATGTATTCGATGGGATTGAGATGTATTCGAGGTAAGGTGATGTATCCGAAGGATTTTTCGTTAACATGTGGTATATTAAGTAATTAAAATAAAGTAGTGGGAGAGTTAGTAAATATGATAAGGAGGTATGTCTCTTTAGGTAGTTTACCCTTTAAAATTTGCTCATTTTTTTTTGTTATTATCACCGAAGCCCACTAAATTCAAGTTGTGAACCCAACAATAGCCGACATTTTCAATAATAGGTCTAAGCGGATCACCCGACTGAAATATATATAGGCTTTGCGTTATTCTTTTTTGGATAAACTACATAATTAATCAAACATCCTTACCATAACTACATAATATCCCACTACTTTAAAATAATTACATATATCTCACTAGATTGTATTTTTCATACCAAAACGTGTATCTCAACACACTCTTATTACTTCGTCCCAAATCACTCCTTCCCTCAAATCTCTCCAGCTTCTCCCTCAAATCTCTCTCACTAATCAAAATCTTCACAAATTTTATCCCAATTTCTTGCTTTCACAATCTTTCATCGGGATACATCAAAAATCATGGTGATGTCGCCGTTCCCGTTACCAGTAGGCTTACAATCGAAGATGCACGGAAGATTCTAGAATCTGTTACACCTGAACAAATGTTAGAAATCCTCCAAAACGCCGTCGTTCGTCACACCGATGTTCTTGACCAAGTACGAGTAATCGCCGATCGTGATACTACTCAACAAAAGCTCTTCGTTCGTGGGCTTGGTTGGGAAACCACAACGGATAAACTTCGTGCAATTTTTGGTAATTATGGTGAATTAGAAGAAGTAGTTGTTGTTCTTGATAAAGCTACTGGGAAAAGTAAAGGTTATGGGTTTGTTACGTTTAACCATGTTGATGGTGCTTTACTTGCTTTAAAGGAGCCTAGTAAGAAGATTGATAGGAGGATGACGGTTACTCTGCTTGCTTCTGCTGGGATACATAAAAAATCACGGGATACATCAAATTAGTACTGGATACATCAAAAATCACGGGATACATCAAAAATCACGGAATACATATACGGGATACATCAAATTAGTATTGGATACATATAAACATATACATGAAATCACCTATTGGATACATATAAACAAAGTAATAATAATTATTTTATTATTTTAAAGAGTAATAAAAATAAAATTAATCAAATTACATAACCAAAATATATATTAAGTTAATCCCTTGATTTTCACATTATATTAAGAGATTTATTACTGAAAATATCTTTAGTTACCGAAATTAGTGATTTCCTCCTAATTAATTGTAAATCAATTACTTCCTTTTAAAGCGCCCCAATTAGTTAGACATGTATCTAGGATACGCATTTTTTTTTACTGTAGATACACTCCTAAGCTTGTGAAAATTCCGGGTAAAATGTAATTTTTAAAAATACTAGCTTAAAATGTAATTAGGCATCAAACTAGTGTGTTTTATGTTGTTTACACTTGTTTTTTTAACATTGGACATGTATCAAAAACAAGCACCAAGTGGTCACATATACAAAACTTTTACTAAACACCACTTCCAGACATATCTATTAGATTAACAACATAAGAGATTAAACACTAATTTGTCTTCATTAATTAATTTTAAAATAGTACGAGACTAGATGATGATAGAAGAAATTAATATCGATGATATATTAATAATAAATTCTTATTGTCCCACTTTGAGTAGCTACTTTTAATAAAAAGGTGTTGTAGAAGTTAATTGTAACTTTGATATATCCATATGTATATACAATAAACTGCTAATTAGAAGAAGATATACTCCTTAAGAGGACATATATGTGACAAATTAAAATGACAAAAGCCAAAAGGATGATCATGGCATTAGGAAACTATGATTGTCTTTGATCCTATTTTGGGCCAAACACATGAGGTTTTCAAGGGTCATATATATTCAAAAATGGAAAAAAAGTGGTCCTCAAAAACAATAATTTTCTTACAATTAATGCAGTGCAAGGGATCGATGGATATGACCACATTCACTGGGGAAGGGTCACTCTAATAGAATAGTACTGCATGCATTAATGAAGTACCAAGTATTGGACCACCTCAACTAAAAATTACAACAATATCAACGTATCAATACAATTTTACAAGTGAAATCTGGGACAAGGATGAATTTACATGAAAATTCGGGGCACGTGAAGTTCTTGGTTTTCCGTAAAAGTACGTATTTTATATTTATATATATTTTGTAGGGAAAAGGGTCAAAAATATCCTTCTACTTACAAAAATTGATTAAATTTACCCTCCCATCACCAAAGTTATCACTTATACCTCTTAATGAATGGAAATACCCAAAATCAATAAAACTAACCCGAATTTTTAAAAAAAAAACCAAATTCTAATTATATCCCGACCGCCCACCTCGACCCACAACTAAAAATACCAAAAGGAAGATCTTCCAAACAAAAGGAAAGGGAGAATACAAATGGGGGAGGTTCCGATAGACCTCTTCCATTTTGTTTGTTGGTTCTAGTGGGACTAGTGGATATAAGCCTGAATTGTCACTCAACACACAAAATGTTGAAGCATATATATACATAAAAAATAATTTTAATAATATATAAACAATATAATTTTTCTTCAAAGGGAGTTTGGATGAATCCTCGACACTACCTCCTTTGTCACTGGAGATGGAAGTGGTGAAAGCAATGGAGGAGGTGGCAACGAGTTAGTGAAGAAGAAGGAATAAAAAGAAAAGAAAAAAAAAGAGGAAAACAGAAAACAGTAACAAAATGTTATAAAATATGAATAATATAGAACAATATAAGACAAATATATATATAGAGTAGAATGTAGAGATACTGAGATATCGATCATCTTATTCAAATATTTTCAAGTGTGTGATTGTGTGTCTTTTAAAGGGTGAAAAACATCTCAATTTTGTAGGATGCGTAATCATTCAAATATTATAAAAGTTAAACCTAATATTAATTAAGTACATATATGTAAGACAACATTAAATAGACATTCACCAAATATATTGAATTCATAACACAAAACATATTTTTAATGAAAATAAAAAAAATACACTGATCTAGGTGTTTCTTTTTCCTTTCCATCCCCACACTCTATTATTAGTGCATATCCTTTGCAGGTGCAAAAGGTGATATTAATACTACCAGTTTATATCAGTTGAGAGGTATTAAAAAATAAATTTTGAGGAGGGTTTCTTATGTATTATCCCACAATTTCTATAAAATAAGGAAATCGAGAAAATAGTGCAGCATTTCATAAAAAAAAAAAATGCAATATTTTTTTACTTTATTTGAAAATCAATATTTAATCATAAAAAAATTAAATTCAATTTGAAGTTGTATTTTTAAATTTAAAAAATAGCTTAAAATGTGTTTTGCAATTCACTTTTTTACTTTATATTTAGCATTATTCCAAACATTCTTTGAAAAAAGTATAACCAAACACAACTTCATCTTCAATTTCATATATCTCAAATAAAGTGAAAAATATTTGGTAGGCGTTTGGCCGTAGATTCTAAATATTTTTCACTTTATTTAAAATTGAATGAAGGGTAAAAAAAACACCTAAAGTATCCAGTTTTTTGAGTTTCATACCTGAACTATCAGGTATATAAGTTTCCTAGCTGAACTATCGCCAAATGTTTCAACTATCAGTTGTTCACTTTTTCTACCTGAAATTTTCAGGTATGAAATTCAAACAACTGATAGTTCAGGTGTGTTTCGATAAACATTTGATGATAGTTTAGGTAGGAAACTCACACAAATGATAGTTCAGGTTTGAAACCCCAAAAAAGGATATTTTAGGTACGTTTTTGACATTTAACTCCTTAAAATTTGTGGACTTAGAGTTGAAGATGAAGTTTTGTTTGGTTAAATTTTTTGCAAAAAATATTTAAAATAACGTTCATGCTTGAATTTACTTAAATACAACTTCAAAATTAAAAAGTGAGTTGGAGAATTAGTGATAAGCAGCTGTCAAATTTGTAGTACAATTTTTAGTTGATTTGAAGTTTTTGATGGCCAAACACACATTTTCAAAGGCCTATTAAGTCCAACCATCCCATCTCCTTCATGTGGAATTTTCTTTGGATGTATTGAGAAACAAAGCAAACAACAAGATCTCAAAAAGTAGCCTTGTTACAAGGGTTAACCATGGCTGAAACAATTTTCAAGTCAGTAAAAGAATTGGCAAATAGCAATCAAGTTCCAGAAAAATATGTTCATTCTCAAGGGTGAATCAATACCTCTTCTCCCCTGTTGGATGTGCCAGAAGTTGACCTTAGCCTTGTCATATCATCACCAACATCCCCTGCCAGACAACAAGAGCTCAACAAACTTCAATCAGGCCTCAAATCATGTGGCTGCATCCAGGTCTATTTTTTATAATCTTGGAAATAGTCTTTTTTTTTTTTTACTTGGCTTGTGATTGACAGAAAGAAAAGTAGAAAAACATAATATGAACCAAATTATGTTTACTGGATTTTTTTGGTGAAGATCACTATGAAAGAGAATCTACTCCATCTAAGAATGAGGGGCCGATCTAGCTTGTCCACTATACTTAAAATAAATGTCCACTTTTACTTGTCCAGATTAGAAAACTAAGAGATAATTTATCACTTAGTTCTTAATTTACCCTAATTATTAACTATAGTCATTTCCTAAAATATTGAATTTATTATATTCAAAGTGTGATATAGTAAAATTAACATTCTATTTATTGCTTTTTAAGGGTGTGTCAAGTCAATACTGGACAAGTAAAAGGTGACGAGTACTAAAAGAAACAGATATGAACACAAATCTATATGCTCTCTGCACTCTTGATTGCAATATCCGTTTTAACATATGATATTGGAAATTCAGGTCATAAATCATGGAATAGCAGATTCATTTCTTGACAAAGTGCATGAAATTAGCAAACAGTTCTTTGCTCTTCCAGTCGAAGAGAAGCTTAAGTATGCCAGAGCGGTTGATAGCATTGAAGGATACGGAAATGATAAAGTTCTTACAGATAAGCAAAGGCTTGATTGGTCTGACAGATTGTATCTAAATGTGTTCCCTGAAGATATAAGAAAACTCGAATTCTGGCCCACAAAACCCGAATGTTTTAGGTACATCTTCTTCCTCTGCTTTTACTCCGAGTTAGAGACACACAGGACTAACAAATTACTACTTGGCAGGGAAGTTTTTGAAGAATATATCAATAATATGAAGTTGTTGAGTGAGTCCCTCCTAAAGGCCATGGCAACGTCATTGAACGTGGAGGAGAACTGCTTTCTGGACCAGTGTGGAGAACGCGGAACAATGATTGCAAGATTCAACTTCTACCCTCCATGTCCAAGGCCTGATGTCGTACTCGGAGTCAAACCACATGCTGATGCATCGGCCATTACCATCCTGTTGCAAGACAAAGAAGTTGAGGGGCTTCAGGTTCTCAAAGATGATCAATGGTTCAGAGTGCCTGTTGTCCCGTATGGTTTACTCATTAATGTTGGAGATCAAGTTGAGGTAAGAAAGACTAAACTAAATCATCTTCAAATGTGTTGGATTTATTTTGAGTGAACTGAACATTTAATGCGTCTTACGATTCTTTTATGAAACGATGCATCCAACCTTTTTAGGACGCATCTGAAAAGATGTACCATCTCTATATTTTCCAACAAAATGTCAGATTCTCTGAATTGTTGTTCCTTGCAGATAATGAGCAATGGCATTTTTAGGAGTCCCATGCACAGGGTGGTCACGAATGCAGAACGAGAAAGAAACACCCTTGCTGTTTTCATTATGCCAGATGTAGATGTTGGGATCGGACCAGTGGAGAAGCTTATCAACGAGGAAAGGCCACGAGCATACAAGAACATTAAGAATTATGTTGAACTATTCTTCCAAAGCTATCAGCAGGGGAAAAGACCACTAGAAGCAGCAATGATATGACAACAAAAAGCTCCTTTCTTGCTTTTCCATCCAACCCCTGCGACAGTATGTTGGTTCCTTCTTCCCCTATTTGTATTTTAACTAGTCGTGGTTGCCTGTGCGGAGCACGAGCCCAACACTAATAAATGCAAGCTCTTGAATAGGAGAAAGACGACAGTTTGATTTAGAACTTATAGTTAATTATTTACAAAATATAGTAAGTGCTCAATATTTACCAAAGGTAGGGGTAAAGTCTACGTACACCCCACCCTCCCTAGACCCCACTTGTGAGCCTATACTGGATATGTTGTTGTTACACAATATTTACCAAACAGGATGAACTGAAAGTCGCTTGCCAAAAGAACATAATACTTCTCTAACTGGAAGAAGGAAGAAATAATAACTGCTAACACAACATACATGAACGGTCCGTTGCTCCCTTAACATGTTCATTCAGTCTTTATCACTCATCAGTTGGGGTGGCAAATGGGTGAATTTGGATGGGTTGAAAATGATTTGAGCAAATATGGGTAATTACCCAATCCGATCATATTCTATATGGGTAAATATGATTTGGGTAATTAATGGACGGATTTGATATGGGTTTACCCATATTTCATCCATATTGATTGGAGAATTAAAAAATGAATTTATATGCTTTAAGTTTCTAATATAATTTTTTATTCTACTCACTCCCACCCCTACCTCCAACCCACTCACTCCGGAATTTTATTTTTTCTAACCCCCCACCCCGCCTTCATCCCCTTCCACCCCTACCCCCTACCCCCCACCTCCACCCATCCACCCCAAATTTTTTATGTTTTTCAAACAAAAAAAATTCATGTTTTTTTTTTAAAAAAATCATGTTTTTTTTATTTAAAAAATTCTACCCCAACCCCTCCCCCACACCGCAACCCCCACACCCCCCCCCCCCCTTAATTTTTTTATGTTTTTCAAAAAAAAATTATATTTTTTGAAAAAAAAAAAAGTTCTACCCGTCCCACACCGACTCCTATCCCCCCCTCTCGCCCCACATTCCCTTCCTAACCACCCCCTCCCCCACACCCTACCCCCCTCCTCACCCCCAATTTTTTTTTTTCCCAATTAATTTTTTTTTTATGTTTTTCAAAAGAAAAAAAAATTACCCCCAAACACTCCTCCCCCCCCCCCCCCCCCACCCCCAATTTTTTTTGTTTTTCCAAAAAAATAGTTTTTTTTTAATTTTTTAAAAAAGTAAAACATTCTACCCCCTCCCCCGCACCCACCCATATTCTTTTTTTTTCCAAAAAAAATTATGTTTTTCAAAAAAAAATTCTACCCCCACCCCACCCTACGCCACCTCCACCTATCCACCCCAAAATTTTTGTATATTTTTTTAAAAAAAAATAATTTTTTCATGTTTTTTTTAAAAAAATTATTTGTTTTCCTGCCCTTCCCCCCATCCACCCTCCAATTCTTTTGGAAAAAAAATTAATATTAGTATTTTTTAGCACAATTAAGAATTTTGAGTAGAAGTGAGTGAACTATTATGGGTCTATATGAATATTCATATTTTACCCATTTTGACCATATTTGTAAGAGCTCTTAATATAGCTTGAAGCACATATTTACCCAATTAAAATAGGTTAAACTACCTAAAGAGACATACTTCCTTACCATATATACTAACTCTCCCACTACTTTATTTTAATTACTTAATATACCACATGTTAATCAAAAAATCACTCGGATACATCGCCTCAGGTCGTGATACATCACCTCACCTCGTGATACATCGCCTCACCTCGGATACATTCCACCCGATGTATCAAAGGTCAAACCAAATAATGTCGATGTATCAGAGTGGTTTTGGGATGTATCCAATGGGATTCTGATGTATCCGAGTAGTTTGGGGATGTATTCCGAGGTGAGGCGATGTATCACGAGGTGAGGGGATATATCCCGAGGTGAGGGATGTATCCGAGCAGGATTGAGGTGGGAAAAAGAGTAATTAGCTCCCAAAAATGTGTGTTTTATGTAAGTTACCCATTAAAATATGAGTGATCCAAGTCATTAAATATGGATTAAATGGACTCATTTCATTAATATGGGCTGAAACCAATATTATAAAGATCCTTTTATCATCTCGCATATATCTTAATCTAAACTCCTTTCAGATTTTAATACTTCTTATGCAGATTTCGTTTAGAAGACAATATGATAGAAAAAGTTACTAATAAATATGTATGTTGAAGATGACATCTATTAAAGAATACCTGTACAAGGGTCTTTTGAGCGTCAACATCAATTGCTGCTATAGTATCAAGGCCTTTCAAGATTATCGTTGTCTTTTCCTATGTGGTTTATAAGAGTTTGTTAGTCAATAGTGACCACATCAACTACAGCAGGATGTGGTGATAAGACGGTCAGACACTCCAAAAATAGTATATATAACACATTCACTATAATTCATATGGATAATATAATTTTACTCCAACGAACTTATGTTTTCCACTCGGTAACAATAAAAGCTTAATCAGATTCATGTTTCCAGTCTTTGTTAATGATTCAAATGGAACAAAAGTGCAGTTTGCATCGTCGGAACAATCTACAAATCGTTACCAGTAGCATTTGATGTATATAAACTTCTCTAAGTTTTCTGCAGAGTTCTTTATTCAACACCTGTTATCACTTCAAATCCTGTATCTCTTATTCTACCGACATCAGTTGACGCTACAATAGGATTTGGATCCGCCATCACAACAAGCACCTTTATCCCTGATTAATAATGCCTCGGTGCACAATATATGGATTTCTTCCATAATAAGTATATGGCTCCAAGATCACATATACTGTTGCATTTTCTGCTAACTCATCAGCATCTCAAAGTGCAAAAATATACGTTTTCACTTTTTATTTGCACAATTAGCAAGATTTCCAGATCTTTCAGACTCAAGATTTGCTGCTTCTCAACAGTCTCAACAGATCAAAATTACTTATAAATGAGGTTCAACTGATCTTTCAGACTCCCAGAGTGCAGTTAAGTAACCAAAAATGATCTTTTCATATCTATTTATGACAAGGAAAATGAACACCATGACTAGCACCCTAAGGTTTAACAAGAGAAGTACCATTTGATTACTTACACCACAGAAACAGGGGAGGAAGCACCTTAGGCCAAACGGTTTCTTCATCGGAAAATTTTACTACTTTTTTCTTCTTAGATGAAGAAAAAAATATTTTGCTTTGTATAAAAAGAAATGATACCGCTCAACCATGACCACTTCACAGTGCACGAGTTCAGTGTTGAAGAGTTACATATCAGATGAAAAAAGGATGAGTAGTCTCCGTTTGGTAAATCCTCCCCTTTTGAGCTAGTTTTTGGGGTTAAGTTAGGCCCAAAGTTCAGTTCGTCCTTCTCCTACAAGAGGGCAGAGGATCGAACCCTGCTATCCATTCCTATCATTTCTCAAAAAAATAGTTGCTTGTAGATAGGGATCAAACAATCAGTCTCATATGAGGTAAAGGCAGAGTAAACCAGTTGGCTAAAGCTACTTTCATGGTAATAACAATCGTAATAATCTATTTTTGATGTCTAACAACTATTTTTTTTAGTATTACTTCTAATAAAAGCTAAGCTATCATTGATTCATTTAAAAAACAAAAGAGTTATTGATGTACTTGAATTGTGTTTTTTTTAAAATAATATGATGGAATTGAAATAGTGTTTTTTTTCAAATATTTGTTACGCTGATTTGATCTTTTTCCGCTCCTTAAATGAGGACACCGCTTATAATTTTTTTTTGCGTACGCCACTGTAAGCATATGACATGATTAATTTTTCTTGTTGAAATTCGTCCAGAGATCTTTTGAAGGCCTGTTAGTTCTTTGCCACTTGACATTGCAGGGATCTGAAAGCTTTGCCTTTTGTATGATTACTGTTTCACAGTACCCCTATCAGAAGTGAAATCCACCAAACTAGTGTTAATAATTGATAGGAAAAATCACAAATTACACACACAAGAACACCAATAAAAAAAAAAAAAAAGAAATACAAGGGAATAATTTCCAAAGAAAACAAAAGAACCTTCTCCTTGCTCTGGACAGGGGTGTCAAATGAGCGGATCGTGCTGAACATGGACGAGCTAGAATAAATACGCAGATCATTGACCTGTCAAAAATTAATTGCATCAATATCGAATGCTTAAATAAAAAATATTAGTACATTTTGCTTTTTCTTTTTTTCCCTTTCATATCAATTAATATGAACTACACAATTTGATCTATATATTAGGCATGAAAGTGAAACATAATCTACCATCTGCTAGCAGATGAATTACTTTCTCCATAAAGAGTGGTGAGTAGTTGATCTCCCAGTACAAATTCCTTTTGAATTTTTCTCTTTTAATTTTATTTATCGTTTATATTTTTATATTTTTGGAATTGGTTGGGGAGAGGATGATGATGATTAGGTTAATCTTAGCTTTGAAACAATGTAATATAATGTATTCCAGATAGGAAACATTAAATGATACAGAAACCAATTAGCAACCACAATTAACTCATTGGTTGGTATATTACCTATTATCCTCTAAACAAGTTATGCAATATTATGATTACTTCTCCCTCATACGCAAAATATAAAAACAAAAATTAAATGTCTCTCTCATTTTTTCTTCTTTTTTTTTCCAAAAAATAATTACTATAATTTTCATTCAAATTTGGTGAAAACACTCCTCATTGGGGAAGGTAGGGGTGTGGGGACAAAGAGATTTGGTTTATTTATTTTACTATACAATTAGGTGTTAATTTTGATGTGTGGAAAATTGAAAATTACTATTCAAATTGTTGGTCTCAGAAATTTAATATGTTTCATTTGACATGATGACAATTTTACAAATTACTCCATCCGTAAATTTTTATTTGTCCAATATTGACTTAACACGTTCCTTAAAGAATAATAAATAGAATGATAATTTTACCTTCGCATTAACCCAAATTACCTCTCCCTCTATCCATTAAAAAAAAAAGGAAAATCACGAGGATCAAGTAAAACATGAGGAGTTTAGCCTATGTATATCGTTAGTGTAATTTTTTGGTCAACTATAAAATATTTATACGTAAGCTTGTTAAATTATGAGATTTATAATCTTGAAAAACTAACCAAAAAATCAATCCACCAAACTATGTTTTTAAGAAAATTGAAAGAAAGAAAATATGTCTATGTCCAAACGGCTCCCTTTCAAAATTGTTTTTGTTACTTGGGTTTTTTGACAGCGACATTAAGTTAGTGGAAGTTAATTGAAGAGCTCATCTAATTTTGTTGCATGTGGGGACATGAAGAAACACAAGAATCACATGGCTTTTGATAATCATTAGTTTGGATATTATAATCAAAACGAAAAAATGAAGTTCGTAACTATTTTTAAAATGAAGTTCGTAACTATTTTTTTCACACACACCTTTTTTGTTTTGGTTTTTGCCGAGTGTTCGATATCCACTTTCGAGTTTGCTAATTTGAATTTGCTCCGAAAAATCTCACTTGAGGGTAAACTGCTTTCTATGAAAGACGATTTCATACCTAGGAGCCGAATTTAGAACTTTTGATTAATAATGAACGAGTATTTACCACACAAAGCTTCCACCCACACACAAAAATAGCTTAACTTGCAAAATCATATAGTGGTCCACAGAGTTTGTACTTTATGTAACATGCAAGAAATAATTGGGGAAGAATTACGTACCTAATGAAAGTTTGTTGCTATTATTTTTTTCAATTTTCATTGAATTTGAATGAAAGTTTGTTAATTATTTTGACCTAAGAGAGCTAGGGACCCCAATATCCATGTCATCACCTAACTAAAGAACAACGACTCAGCAGCAAATTAAAATTAAAAGGGCCTTTTCACCTATATATATACAACAAGCCTAAAAGACATCTATCACAACTGAAAAATAAAAACCAATATTTCTCTTTCTATTAGTAAAAAAAGAGACAAACAAACAAAAAAAATGGAATATTGGCTTCGTATTTTGTTCTTGTTTGCATGCCTCTTTCCAGCTTTCGTTGAATGCAGGATTCGACGTTACAACTTCAATGTAAGTATATATAGGAAAAAGGAAATAATTATTTTTATGAAATCAGTATAATTTAACTTGTTATGATAAATTACTTGCGTTAATTTTCAAGTAACTCAAAAGCAGTAGATAGTATCATGACCAGAAAACCCAACTCCGCGGTTACTAGTTATTTGCTTGACGCACGTAGAAACTATTTTTTCAATGATATCGAAGCATTTTTGTCTCGTGGTTTATGCGAATTATTCTTTGTTGAATGTATGAATGTTTTCAAGTGCTAGTGTAATCTTCAACAACTAATTAAATCACTTTGAATTTGCATGCCACCAATGTTAATTCTAGCTAGTGATATTGGTTCTACTTTGTTATAGCTTTAAGAAATGATTTGTTCTCAATGATCATATATTTTTATTTCCAAAATACATTTTCTCTTTTTCTTTTGCATTTTCCTTGTTGATTTGGTTTTTTCTTATAACATTCTTGAGAATTTTTGACCTGTTACGTTCCTTCCACTATATATTAACGGTTTCACAAAATATATTGATTCAAAGTTGTTGGCAATAACAAGTAGATTTTTCTTAAAGTCCAATGCAACATAAATTAGTTAAGAGTAAATTCCAATTTGCAAAAATTGTTGGTCTAAAAGTTAAAACAATAGTTGGCATTAAGTAGTCAAACCATAAATCATAATTAAGTACAATGAAATTAATTCCTATCAAAAAACAGACAAATTAGATTCCTATTTTTCTTAGTAAATAACGTACGATGGTTGGTTTGGAACAGGTGACAATGAAGTCTACGACTCGACTGTGTTCAAGCAAGCCCATTGTCACTGTTAATGGCAAGTTCCCAGGACCAACAATCTATGCTAGGGAAGGTGACAATGTGCTCGTCAATGTTGTTAACCATGTCAAATATAATGTCTCTATCCATTGGTAAGTAATTATATACAATGATTCTTATATGACCTGTGTAGTTTAATCAATTATAGCATGTTTGTTACAATTTTTATCAGGTTATCAAGTAAAATTTATTATAGAGATTTACCAGCGACTACACTAGAACAGTAGAACTTTTCCGTATCTTAAGGGCATTCAATAATTTATGTATGACAAAAGAACTATCGTTTTTCTCTCTCTCTATTTGCACAGTATAACTTTTCGATGTAAGGAATTCAATTGAACCCTTACGCCTACTTAGCTATGCCCAAGTTTATTATAAGTAACTTGATTGTATAAATATTACTGAAACATCTACGCATAAAATTTAGACTTCCTTGAAAATATCAAGATTAATTTCCATTATCATCACTTTAATTTGTATAATTCTCTTAATTTGGTTCATTTTGCTTTACATAATATCTTTTCATTTGGTGTGTGATAGGCATGGTATAAGACAACTTAGAACAGGTTGGTCAGATGGACCAGCATATATCACACAATGTCCAATTCAGCCAGGTCAAAACTATGTGTACAACTTCACCATCACTGGTCAAAGGGGTACACTCTTTTGGCATGCTCATATTCTTTGGCTAAGGGCTACGGTTCATGGTGCCATTGTCATCTTGCCTAAGCTTGGTGTGCCATATCCATTTCCAAAACCTGACCATGAAGCTGTAGTTATTCTAGGTGAACACAAATTACTCCACCTTGTTTTTCCTTTGAGAAAAAAAATCACCTTGTTATAAAAATGAGATCATAAGATTAATTAGCTAAATTTGATGATCTAATGCAGCTGAATGGTGGAAATCTGATACTGAATCTGTGATTAATCAAGCAATTAAGTCAGGTTTAGCCCCTAATGTTTCTGATGCTCATACAATTAATGGTCATCCTGGTGCCATTTCAAATTGTCCATCCCAAGGTAATACCTCTAACTAGTTTATACGAATAATTCATGAGTTTTACTTCTGTTCATTGACAGTATATAATTATTTTATACTATCAAGTTAAGTCACCTACAATAACATGTAACCATTCATAACAAATATTGTATCATAACTTAGAAAGAATATAACCTATATACATCGTCACTATAAAATGTTTTATACTTGTTGTATCAGGTAACTGCCTTATTTTCTTGGAACTAGTCTCACTTGTTAGTTGTTACGTATGGTTACCCATCATCATTTTTTAGGTGACTCGGTAATGTAAAAATCATTTTATACTGTCAGTGTGTAAAAATTAATACTTACTCGTAAAACAACTTAAATACCTGTTATAACAGGTATGATAGTATAGAATATCTTTACACTAACAGGTATGATAGTATAGGATATCTTTACACTAATATAAGTTAAATCCATCAAATAATTCATGTGAAATATAATAATTTTTCATTTTTGAATATGCAGGTGGATACACGTTGAGTGTTGATCCTGGAAAATCCTACATGTTACGAGTAATCAATGCTGCACTCAATGAAGAACTCTTCTTCAAGATTGCTGGTCACAAAATGACCGTAGTCGAAGTAGACGCTACCTATGTAAAACCCTTTAAAACGGACACAATTATAATTGCTCCAGGCCAAACCACGAATGTAATTGTCACAGCTGATCAAGGTTCAGGAAAATACATGGTTGCTGCTTCTCCCTTCATGGATGCACCCATTGCGGTCGACAACGCGACTGCAACAGCCACGTTACATTATTCAGGCACTCTAGCTAGTTCTGTCACTACCCTGACTAACACCCCGCCCAAAAACGCCACCCCTGTGGCTAACAATTTTATTGACTCTCTTCGAAGCCTCAATTCAATAAAATACCCTGCTAAAGTACCAAAAAGTGTGGATCATTCGTTGTTTTTCGCCGTGGGGTTGGGAATTAACCCCTGTCCTACTTGCAAACAGGGGAATGGAAGCAGAGTTGTTGCTAGTATAAACAACGTCACGTTTACCATGCCAACTGTAGCCCTTTTACAAGCACATTTCTTTGGAATCAAAGGAGTTTATACGACAGATTTCCCTCAAAACCCGCCATTTAAGTTCAATTATACTGGAACACCACCAACAAATTTGGCTACAACGAGTGGGACAAAGGTTTATCGATTGCCTTATAACGCGACAGTTCAATTAGTTTTGCAGGATACTGGAATTATATCCCCTGAGAACCATCCTATCCATTTGCACGGGTTCAATTTCTTTGCCGTTGGTAAAGGGCTAGGAAATTTTAATCCAAAAACAGATCCCAACAATTTTAATCTTGTCGATCCTGTTGAGAGGAATACAATCGGAGTACCCTCAGGAGGATGGGTAGCTATAAGATTCCGCGCTGACAATCCAGGTACTACAGAAAAAATGTAGTAACATCATGCTACATTCAATTCAATTTTTAATACTATCAGCATATATAACTTAAATTCATGAGGCATTTATTGCAGGAGTTTGGTTTATGCATTGCCATTTAGAGATTCACACAACATGGGGATTGAAGATGGCATTCCTTGTAGATAATGGCAAAGGTCCTAATGAGTCACTTTTGCCCCCTCCAAAGGATCTTCCAAAATGCTAAAATTTTGAATGTAGGAACACGGCAAAGGCCAAAAACGAAGAAAAGAGAGTCTATTAACAATTATCTCCGATAACAAAAAGTCTGTTATGCTTAATACCTTTAGTTTGATTGTTATGTCTTAATTCAACCCTTTATTCGAGTAGTTTTTTTCTTCGGCAAATTGCTTGTATTCATTTTTTGAGTGAAACTAGAAAAGTTTTGCTCAAACAAATCTCAACAATGATAATATGATGTCTGTACGTATACATTCTTTTTGTGATTTCTAATAGAGATTTGATAACGTGCCTTTCTTCCATGTCCGTCTCTTGCTTTAGTTAATGCCCTTTGATAAATCTGTAAATCCGTAGCTTAGATAACATAAATCCTTAATTAACGAAATTATCCATATCGAGGCTCATAATTAGTACATAGAACATGTCATGATGTGGCATACCAAATTGCACGACTCGTAATGTAAATTTTGCTGTAGTATATGGTCTAATAGGCTCAATAAGTTAAATAGTTGCAGAGGAGTAAGCTGATGCTCAAAAATCTTGTGTCAATACTATAGAAAAATCATATCTATATGAATAGATTTCATCCTTTGTGTAAAAAGTAGATCACTCTGACTAGTTTGTAATGACAGCAACAACTACGCCTTAATCCCGAGCAAGTTGGAGTCGACAATCGTTATGACTAGTTAAGGGAAAGAAATCGGTGTGGAAGGACTGGTCCGTAGGTGTGAAACTATAATGAGGGAAGGTGTTAAAAGTGGATGAGATAGGCCTAAAATCACATGAAAGGAAGTTATTTCGAAAGACCTACACTTCCTTCAAATCAATGTCGACTTAGCTAATGATAGTACACAATGAAAGAATAAAATTCATATATATGATATCTAATTATCAAGTAGAACATGAAAAAGCTAACAACTAACACAATATGTAGCAGGAAATTGTTGGAAGAAATAAATAGATACAAATTACTACAATTTATGCAAATTAAAATTCATTGTAAAGAAGGCATTACAGTAACAGAAATATTCTTTTCTACGCTAACAGAAGTTTCTATCCCTATTCCTAGCCAAATAGATGCCAAAAGAAACACTGCGTATATATATCTAAGTACTCCCTTCGTTTCAACAAGAAAAACATGTTTTAACTTGACACGGAGTATAAGAAAACAAAGAAGACTTTTGAATCTTGTGGTCTTAAATTAAAGATATGTGAAATGTACCAAAATGTCCTTTAATCTTGTGGTATTAAACATGCCATGTGGAAAGTTGAAATTAAAGAGTTGTTAAAAAAGGAAAAGATCATTCTTTTTGAAATGGACTAAAAATAAAAGTAGGTCATTCTTTTTTAAACGGATGGAGTAGTATCTATACACCAATTGTCATTAATTGGAGTTTTTTTTTTATATATAAAAGAATCCATTCGGGATCCATTCTCTCTTTGCACTCGATTAATTTAAATTTGTGTTAGAAAATTGATCAACTTTGAGGGCAAAGTGTTGCCTATCAAAGATGATTGTATTTCCAAAGCTCGAATCCGAGCATCAATTACGGAGAAATGGATACTTAGTTAGAGGCAGATTCAAGATTTTTACTTTATAAATTCTAAACGGACAACTACATACATTATTTTATTACATATTAAGTGAATTTTTTAACGTACACATATAGAATCTGGACATAATTAAGCTACTGTATTCTGCCGTACCCCTCTACTTGCCAGTACCCCGTAACAACCTTAGGAAAGAGAATTGGATCTCTTTAGTGAAGAATTCAAATTCAAGAAGTGGATGCAATCCTCAATGGCTTCTGCTCTTTGACAATCAAATCTTTCTGCATAAGAACTCGACCTGGCTATTGTGGAAGAGACTACTTTACGTGAATTATACCTTCTTCTGAAATTGGATTTCGAAAAGAAATTTAGTGCACTGCCCACTTTAGTTCCTATATCCTTCAAAAAACTCACTGGAGAAAATACTGAAGAAGAAGTTGGTTGTTTTTTGTTGGTAGAAAAAATATTTGTGGACTTGTTATGATCATGGCTCATATTCATAACTCTTTTACTCATTTTACTTGGTAGATTAGAATTGGGAAAATGTATGATAAAAAAGGTTATATATTGAGAATTATATTGACGATCGAGATAGAAGGAAGTAAAGAAGAAGTATCAAACCTACTTAACCTACTACTACTATAATTTAATTGGACTAGTAGAAACTTTAATTTTTACTGATTTTGCAAAGCTCCCAAATTGACTGTGGACCAAACAGGTGTTTAACTCACGTATTTACGCCCTTTAGTTTTAAGCTAACATATACTAAAATACTTTACTGATTTATGCTTGAGTTATGTAATTGAGTACGTAATTTCTTTTTAAGAAACATATATCTTTATATTAAGGGGGTGTTTGGTATGTACAATGAAAAATGTTTTCATGATTAAAGAAACTCATAGAAAATAAAACTTCTAACATCATTTTACAAGTATAAATAATGCAATGACATAAAAGCTATTAAGAGATTCAAATCAACTCTAACATTTTAACTCCAAATAATATAAGAATCACAATTTCTTAGAATATATGACTATACTATGCAATTTACCTCTCAAAAAAATAATAATTAATAAACTATTAGTATTATAATTAAAACATCACTCTTTCATGAATAAAAAATTTACTTTCAAATAACAAAACAATAAAATATGATAATTTTGAGACATAGGAATCAAAAATATGAAGATCAATGACAAGTGAAGATGTAAAATCAAGCTATGTGTTTTAAAAAGAAATGTTAAGTGATATTCACCCTCACAACATTCTCAAATAGTAAATAAGCAATTAGTTTTCTCAACTTTCTTATTTCTACAGATGAAAAAAACTACTAAGCATCATTCATTTATTGAAGAATTATGAGGATCAACAATGTTGACTAAGAAATTTGACACATAATTGGGTAGAACTGTTAGGCGAGCTCCGAGCATTGAGCGTTAGGTGTGTTTGGGGTGTACGCTTGGGTGCTTAGGGTGTAAGCCTCACAAGACTTAAGCCCCACACGTGAGCCCCGGGGCGTTTTGCCAGTGCCTCGTCCCTGGGCGAGCCTCAAGACTGCCTTTTAAAACACTGAATTTGAAATTATTTTACAAAAATAATAGTTCACCAGTTCCATTCATTTTTGTCATAGTCTATCATTATCAACTATATGTTGGGTTCGAAATCGGTAGGGCGTCATGCGAAAGTTATTAATTGCAAACCATCAAGACGATAAATCAGAAGACACATAAAACTATACTAAAAAACATATTATTGATAGGTTTGGTCAAGCGACCTATATATTATGAAAACTAATTATAAAAACTATCGAGAGAAAATATCCCTCTAAACAAAACTCTCTAAATGACTACATTGTGGATGCTATTAATTTTTCTATTTGAGAAGAACATGTCTTCTATTTATAGAATTACAAGACTTCTCTTCCAAGAAAAGGATTGTAACGACCGGGTTCGTCGTTACGGGTAAACTATTCGTGCCAAGTTTCGGGTTAGAAAAATTCTGGGTTTGGGAGTTGAAAATTATGGGCTAGGCTAGTCTCGGCCGGTTTTGGAACGAGGTATGGTCTAGGACAATTCGGGTAAGGATTGGGTTAAATGTCTTATTTTGAGCTAGTTTTCCTTGTATCTAAGACATAGAGGAGTCCGGGGGACTTTTCGAAATCGAATTCGGGTAAGTAGAACTCCCGGAATCGAGGTTGACGATTTGAGTTGAAAATTTGAGTTATTAAAGTTGTGTTTGGACATGCATTTTACTTCAAAATTTTTTAGAAACTTTGTGAGTAGAAGTCCCAAAATTCCAAAAACTGGTCTAAGCCAATTTTTGAAAACTTGAAAACTTTCCAAATCTGATCAAATTTTTAATTACTACTATTTTTCTTACGTACTGCAACATAACTTCAACTCCCAGAAGATACTCTATTTAAATTAGAAGGGTAAAAATAAAAAGAGAAGGAAGAAAAGAAAATTAAATAGTAGCTAAACGTTACATTAGAATTGGTTAAGAGGACATTATTATTGCTTTAGATATATTCAAGATTGTTGAAACGTGCATACAGAGCAAGGTAAAAATAGGGTAAAAATATCATTTTCACACTATCAAACATGCACTAAATATTGAGTTGCTTATCGATATTATGATCTATATGTTGTAATTCTTGTATAATTTAATTATTCATGAAGAAAAAATGTAAGAATCATGCGTCTCTTTGAGAGATTTTTGTGATCCACACAGTGGCGGATTCATGATTTTTATTGAGGAGGTTCAAAAAATTCAAAAAAAATAATAACAATAGAGTGTTTGGGATTTGAATTTGGAATCTCAAAGTGAATTTTCAACCCCCTCAATCACTGAGCCAACCTCTAATCTTATGTTTAGGGAATTTAAAAAATATATATATACATAAAAAATCTAAAAATATATTATGTATATACAGTATAATTTTTTGTCGAAGGGATTCAGGTGAACCCCCTCGTTGCCCTCTAGCTCCATCCCTGAACCCACATATTTCCAACAAAACAACCCTCTTGGCCGCTTTGGCCCTTTTAAGTTAATCTTGTAATCAAAAGCATGTTATGTTAGACCCAAGTGGTAGGAGAAATTGATAATGCCTAGACAGTTATGTTGTAATCTTCTCTAATTTGATTGTTGTCTTCTGTCAGCAAACCCAACTAGCTAGCTCTAAATTAATTCTTTTGCAATGATGTAAGGGAAAAAAAATTATATATTTTATATTAGATAGAATATTACAATTTATATTACAAGACTGTAATTTTCAAAATATACCATATGTTTTCTTGCAACATATACCAATTTAATAAACATAAAATTAAAAAAAAGGAAAAATGGAAAAAACACTGAAAAACGAAAATAGAAAAAAAGAAAAAAAAATCAGGCGCAACAAATTACCTTAAAAAGCATTTTGGAAAAGCCAAAAATCTGTCATATATCTGATTTTCCTTATTTTAAGCCTATTATTAATATGGTAGTTATATGCCTTAGTTGTCTTCTTCTTCTCTGAACACTTTCTCCATTGAAATTGAGTTTTTGATCATACAACTGGAAAGTTTTTTTAGTATATAAACTGATATCAAATCCTACATCGATCTTGATATTTCAATATTGAAGATAGAAATTTGTATTTCGATCATAATTCAACATGAAGGGGTATGAAATATAGCAGGTACTGTTTTTTATATAAATTATGCCTACAATTATGTATATATCATTATATAAATCTTGATTCTGTGAACATTTAATAGAATTACGTCAAAAAAATTTGAAGATCAATGTAAAAATCAGTGCCTCGGCAAGTATAGAAATTTGATTTTGTTAAATTTTTTATTTTATTAAAGGTCGTTGTATAATTGTTAAACAAGTAGATATGAAGATTTTAAGATGGACGAAATCATGTATGATGCGAAAATATGTTACAAAGGCCTTATTTCAGAGATTGCTTCTCAAATAGGGATTGATACAACGATTTTTGAAGTTGACATAAGATACCTCGTAAGTGATAGATGTCCACCTATGATCATACACAACGATATAGGTATGAGAGTCTATTTGAATAAATAAAAGAGGCTAATCCAGATCTCTTCGTAAAGTATCCATTATGCATATCTTTGATGGAGTTTTGATGCAATAGAATTTGGTGTCCGATCTGTTGATGTTGAAAGAAGTTTAATTTTAATCGAAGAGTCTGTGTTAATGGACGATTCATATTCATGCGGTACGTAAGAGATACCACATGATATTTTGAATGAAATTATTTTGCCACCCAAATCTAAAAGAGGACCAGGGAGACCATGTACCGAACGATGGAAAGCATCAAATAAAGTAAAACGTAAAAGATCGAAGGTGACTTGCAACAATTATCATAAGGAGGGGCACAATCGAATGACATGGCAAATACCCTCCTCTATTTTAGAAAAAAGATTACAAACTAGTTCATGTTTTATTTTCTGTTTTGATGTTGGATGATATTTGGTTCTTAAATGTTGTTGGATGATATTTGGTTCTTAAATGTTGTTGGATTTAGTTTCATACATAAAGTTTATACTTTTACATACCCTACAACATGAATTGATATGACTGATTTCATCAAGTTTTTGAATTCTATACCATTTTCATATGCAAGTGTTAAATTTTCTTGCAGTCACTTTAAATGCCATTTAGATAGAGATACAAATGTATTAAAAATTGATTGGAACCACTTTACATGCCAAATTTATATACAGTTGTATAAAGATTAACCACATTGTATGCATAACGGCTTGCTCTGTATGCTATGTACGTAGTGTATATTTTGAACATCAAAGAACATACTTTTTTCATACAAAAAGAGAAGGTAATTCGATCCTTATCATGTAAAAATAAATATTTCTAAAAATCTTTGCAATCGCCTAACTTGCCAAATTACATACAGAAGTATATGAATTTACCACGTTACATCCATAATGCATACTTTATACGCTATCAAAAACATTGTAGATTGAAGCATCAACGAACATACTTCTTTCATATAAAAAGAAAAAGATTTTGATAGACAGTTTTGAACGTTAAATATAATAAAGGTAGTTTGACATCACCTAAGTGATGTAATATCAAAAATATCCAAAATAAATATTATAGGAATATATTCTCCACAAAAAATACTTAACGAATATACTTGAAAAAAAATTCAAGAAAATAAAAGAACCACAGAAAATGAAATCATAATTTAGTCTATTCCAAATTTATCTATGGTAGTGTTTTGGTTTGGTCGTTGACACTTCTGAAGATCAGGAACACGTTCTCTTAAAAATTTTGGTCCAGCGAACTTGCTAGTAATATTTTCCGTTTTCTCACTTTCACTGATTGCTCCATCACTTTTTTTTCTCATCGCATAAATATGTTGTCTCTGTCATTCTCAGTCCCGATATGCAACAGACTTTAGAGTAGTTACGGTTGAACCTTGATTTGTGACATTTTTTGAAAGATACCAAATGGAGAATCCAAAAACTGTTGGATCAACTGCTCATCGTCCAATTGTTCCTTAATATCCTTAAGAACATCAACATTTATGTATGATTTTCAATGAGTGTATTTCTTTGTTTTTCACTGTAATGGTATACATGTATATACAAATCAGTATACTTATATATACATGACATATTTAATTAAGTATTCTACAAATATACATCAAATACAATGCTAAACAATAAGATTTATCTCATTTTTCATCAATTTAGTATCGTTTACACACATTTTCATATCAATTCAGTATCTTTTATACACTTTTCATGCATAGACTTTTTAATATACACATACACCAAAATTTCTTATAACATCATGGTTCTAATTTTCATACCAATTTCATAAATCAAGTTCGCTCATCCATTTAATATGCATCAGGAAATCAGTTTGCATACCAAGCCCATCTACAAATCTCATAATTTTATTTACCATACACTAAAAAATCAGTTTGCATACTAATTTCATACATCTAGTTCATACTTTCACTTACCACATATCAGAAAATTAGTTTACACACTAATTTCATACATAAGTTTATACTTTTACATATCCTACAACATGAAATCAGTTTGCATACTATTTTCATATATTTATCTATCATACAGACTTCTGATTAATTATCAACAAAAAGTAGTGGTCAAGATCTTTTTTTAACAAGTTAATTTATTGTGTTCTTTATCTCAACAAAGAGTAGTAGCTAAGTTCTTTTTCTAAAACACTAACTGTGTGAAAAAGGTATATAAATAGGTATCAAAATAAATGACAAACTTGCATGTGTGTACATTATATTATACCATTTTAATACACTTTTAATTATAAAAATAATTCATCATATTTGTGTTGTATTTTACATACCAATTTAATGTATATAAACATGTTTAGAATGAATTGATTTAACATATACAAGTAAATCATACTTTGTATAAAAATTCACTATTGTTATCATTTTTCTTATCAATCCTAAATATAAGATTTGTTTAATATAAAATCTGAAATTGTAATATTTAATGCGTTTTCGAATTAACAACTCTAGCAATAGTATAATAATATTTCTAATACAATGAGACAATCAATTCTAACAAAATTCACAGCATAATGTGGACTAAATTTTCATTTCGTCTTTACAAATTAAGAGTTTTTTCGAATTACCTTAGTATTCTTGGCATTTGAAACCTTGCCAACTTGTTTGACTGTTGCAACATTAGACTTGTGATCTTTTCTCAATTTAGCGGTTTTCGCCTTCAAAAGCTTACTCTTTTTAGGTGTCGAAACTTTGTTTTCTGATTCAAAGTTGAAATCGTAGTAATCCAAATTCGTCTTATTTTTTCTCTTTTTGTCCTTTTGAATTGAAGATTTTACTTCGATAACAGTAGAACCATCATCGGCTTTTTCTGCCTCTTTACCACTTTCTATATTGTTAACATTGTTCTACAAAGTAACACCATCGGGTATTCCGACGAATTTAACAATATTTTTCTCTGGAGTTTGGGTAAAACAACCCAAGTCAAAATTTGGTGCAGAAATAATAATGAGACTATCTCCATCGCCAAATCTAAGGCTCTTACGAGTGAAAGTCGAATAAGAAACAGATTGGACATGATTCTCCAAAATTTCAACAACAACAAAAAACCTAAAGATGTAACCCCACAGAATCAAATCACCACAATAAAAAAATTAAAAAAATTTTAAGTATGATTTTTAAGTAGAAATAAATTAAATGGAGGGAAAATTTTAGGGAAGAATTCTAAATCTGATAAAAATAGTGATGGAATTGTGTGAAGAAAATCTTGAATGAAACGGATATTAGAGAAAATCAAGGGATTGATTTGTTGCAGCGTAAATAACTCAATTAGAGTTATTTTGTTGGTCCAGTCAAATTTTATTAATTAATTAAGTAGTAATATAAAAAAATAATTAAATACAATAAAAATTAATAATTGATTTTTACGTTTTTGATATGAGTTGTAATTAATTTGGTATTTTAAGAATTAGAAAAAAAAGTGATGTATTTAGTGTAATAATAAGTCTTAAATATATATTTAGGATAATTTTCTCATGATGTAATCATGTAAATTAGAGCTTTAAATATGGGTCAGCCTAGTCCAGCCCAGTTTATGCGGGCCTTGAAATTTGATGGGCAGGGTTGGCTCACTATTTTTATGGGCTTTGAAATGGTTAATCTAGTCCTATATGGGCCGTGGGCTGAGGCGAGCCCGTCAACTATTTTTTAAGAATATTTTGGATAACTTACATAAAACACATATCTTTGGGAGCTAATTACTCTTTTTTCCACCTCAATCTCGCTCGGATACATTCCTCACCCTAGGGATACATCGTCTCACCACGGATACATCCCACCCATCGAATACATCACAAACCCTCGGATACATGTTGTAACCCCTCTGATACATATGCGGGATGTCGATGTATCAGAGGTAAAACGAACGAATGCCAATGTATCAGAGTGGTTTGGGATGTATCCGAGTGGTTTGGGGATGTATCACGAGGCGAGACGATGTATCCCGAGGTGAGGCGATGTATCCCGAGGGTGAGGAATGTATCCAAGCGAGATTGAGGTGGGAAAAAAAGAATAATTAGCTCCTAAAGATATGTCTTTTATGTAAATTATCCAAAATATTTTTGAAAAATAGTTGACGGGCTCGCCTCAGCCCACGGCCCATATAGGACTAGATTAACCATTTCAAAGCCCATGAAAATAGTGAGCCAACCCTGCCCATCAAATTTCAAGGCCCGCATAAACTAGGCTGGACTAGAATGACCCATATTTAAAGCTCTAGTTTACATGCAGGAAATTACATGGGGTGTTCCACAAAGTGAATGGTCTTCAATTATTGCCCCACATAAGAAAAGTTTTAAAAAATACCTTTCCTTCCTTTTTATGTATAGAAAAAATACTTTTTTGCCCCTCTATACCACAACTCCCCATGTTCATTTGTCTCTCAACTTTTAATTTTCATTTTTCCTTTTTCTTTTATCTTTTATTTTTTTTTCTCAATTTTTTTAATTCTCATTTTCTTTTTTCTCGACCTTTATTTTTTTGTTCTTTTTTTTCTTTTTTCTTTTTCTCTCAACCTTTATATTTTTGTTCTTTTTTTTCAACCTTTATTTCTCTCAACTTTTAATTTTTACTTTTCCTTTTTCGTTTATCTCTTTTTTTTTCTTTTTTCTCAATTTTTTTTAATTCTCATTTTCTTTTTTCTCAACCTTTATTTTTTTGTCTTTTTCTCTTTTTACTTTTTTTCTCAACCTTTATTTTTTTTTCTCTTTTTCTTTTTTCTCAACCTTTATTTTTTTCTCTCCTTTTTTCTTTTTTTTTTTAAAATCTTTATTTTTTCCTTTTCTCTTTTTTTCTTAACCTCTATTATTTTTTGCTAATGAACAGAAAGTTGGATAATCCGCAAAGAGGATTTTCTTTCTTTGATATCGAAGTGAACAGGCGTGCTTTGTTGTTTGGAAGTCCTTTGGAACAAGTCTTGTCTCTAAGGCAAAAGTTATAGAGAACATCTCATAAATCAAGAACATAATGAGGTAGTGTCAAGCCTTGCTCGTGGGGCATAACTTGTTGTTTGAAAATTCTTGAGCTAAGTCTTGCCTCTAAGGCAAGAGTTATAGAGTATCTCATAAATTAAGACACAATCAAGTAGTGTTAACTCTTGCCCATGGGGCGTAACTTATTTTTTGGGAGGCCCTTGGGCTAAGTCTTGCCTCTAAGGAAAACGTTATAGAGCATCTCATAGATCAAGACACAATGTGCTAGTGTTAACTCTTGCCTATGAAACGTAACTTATTGTTCGAAGAAAGTCTTTGAGCTAAGTCTTGCCTCTAAGGCAAGAGTTATAGAATATCTCATAAATCAAGACACAATGTGGTAGTGTCAACTCTTGCCCACGGGGCGTAACTTGTTATTTGGAAGTCCTTGGGCTAAATCTTGCCTCTCAGGCAAGCGTTATAGAGCATCTCATATATCAAGCACAATGTAATAGTGTTAACTCTTGCTCATGGGGCATAACTTGTTGTTTGAAAGTCCTTGGGCTAAGTCTTGTCTCTAAGGCAAGAGTTATAGAATATCTCATATATCAAGACACAATGAGGTAGTGTCAAGTCTTGCTCGTGGGGCACAACTTGTTGTTTGAAAATCCTTGAGCTAAGTCTTGCCTCTAAGACAAGAGTTATAGAGTATCTCATAAATTAAGACATAATGAAGTAGTGTGAACTCTTGCCCATGGGACGTAACTTATATTTTTTGAGAGGTCCTTGGGCTAAATCTTGCCTCTAAGGCGAGTGTTATAAAGTATCTCATAAATCAAGAAACAATGTGCTAGTGTCAAGTCTTGCTCATATGGGTGGGGGGGGGGGGGGTAATTTGTTGTTTGGAAGTCCTTGGGCTAAGTCTTGCCTCTAAAGCAAGAGTTATAGAACATCTTATAAAAAAAATAAAGATTGAGAAAAATGATCCCAAAAAAAGTGAAAAGAAAAATTAAAAATCAAAGAAAAAAAGAGAAAAAAAAAATAGAAGTTGAGAGAAAAAAAAAATAAAAATTGAGAAAAAAGAAAAAAAAGATAAAACAAAAAAATAAACGAAAAAATAAAGATTGAGAAAAAAAAAGGAGAAAAAAAAATTGAGAGGAGAAGAAGGAAAAGAATAAAGAAATGAGAAAAAAGAAAAAAAAAAACGTAGAAGAAAAAATAAAACAAAAAATAAAGGTTGAGAAAAAAGGAAAAAAAAGATAAAATAAAAAATAAAAATCAAAGAAAAATAAAAAAGAGAAAAAAAAAATAATATAGAAGTTGAGAGGCAAATGAAATGGAGAGTTGTTTAAAAATATTTGAGGTATAGAGGGGCAAAAAGGTAGTTGTTCTATACATTAAAAGAAGGAAGACTATTTTTATAAGACCATTCTTATATAGGGCAAAAATACAAATCCACTTTCTTTAAAGGACATTTATGTAGTTATCCCGTTTACATGATTACATCATTGCAAAAGAATTAATTTAGAGCTAGCTAGTTGGGTTTGCTGACAGAAGACAACAATCAAATTAGAGAAGATTACAACATAACTGTCTAGGCATTATCAATTTCTCCTACCACTTGGGTCTAACATAACATGCTTTTGATTACAAGATTAACTTAAAAGGGCCAAAGCGGCCAAGAGGGTTGTTTTGTTGGAAATATGTGGGTTCAGGGATGGAGCTAGAGGGCAACGAGGGGGTTCACCTGAATCCCTTCGACAAAAAATTATACTGTATATACATAATATATTTTTAGATTTTTTATGTATATATATATTTTTTAAATTCCCTAAACATAAGATTAGAGGTTGGCTCAGTGATTAAGGGGGTTGAAAATTCACTTTGAGATTCCAAATTCAAATCCCAAACACTCTATTGTTATTATTTTTTTTGAATTTTTTGAACCTCCTCAATAAAAATCATGAATCCGCCACTGTGTGGATCACAAAAATCTCTCAAAGAGACGCATGATTCTTACATTTTTTCTTCATGAATAATTAAATTATACAAGAATTACAACATATAGATCATAATATCGATAAGCAACTCAATATTTAGTGCATGTTTGATAGTGTGAAAATGATATTTTTACCCTATTTTTACCTTGCTCTGTATGCACGTTTCAACAATCTTGAATATATCTAAAGCAATAATAATGTCCTCTTAACCAATTCTAATGTAACGTTTAGCTACTATTTAATTTTCTTTTCTTCCTTCTCTTTTTATTTTTACCCTTCTAATTTAAATAGAGTATCTTCTGGGAGTTGAAGTTATGTTGCAGTACGTAAGAAAAATAGTAGTAATTAAAAATTTGATCAGATTTGGAAAGTTTTCAAGTTTTCAAAAATTGGCTTAGACCAGTTTTTGGAATTTTGGGACTTCTACTCACAAAGTTTCTAAAAAATTTTGAAGTAAAATGCATGTCCAAACACAACTTTAATAACTCAAATTTTCAACTCAAATCGTCAACCTCGATTCCGGGAGTTCTACTTACCCGAATTCGATTTCGAAAAGTCCCCCGGACTCCTCTATGTCTTAGATACAAGGAAAACTAGCTCAAAATAAGACATTTAACCCAATCCTTACCCGAATTGTCCTAGACCATACCTCGTTCCAAAACCGGCCGAGACTAGCCTAGCCCATAATTTTCAACTCCCAAACCCAGAATTTTTCTAACCCGAAACTTGGCACGAATAGTTTACCCGTAACGACGAACCCGGTCGTTACAATCCTTTTCTTGGAAGAGAAGTCTTGTAATTCTATAAATAGAAGACATGTTCTTCTCAAATAGAAAAATTAATAGCATCCACAATGTAGTCATTTAGAGAGTTTTGTTTAGAGGGATATTTTCTCTCGATAGTTTTTATAATTAGTTTTCATAATATATAGGTCGCTTGACCAAACCTATCAATAATATGTTTTTTAGTATAGTTTTATGTGTCTTCTGATTTATCGTCTTGATGGTTTGCAATTAATAACTTTCGCATGACGCCCTACCGATTTCGAACCCAACATATAGTTGATAATGATAGACTATGACAAAAATGAATGGAACTGGTGAACTATTATTTTTGTAAAATAATTTCAAATTCAGTGTTTTAAAAGGCAGTCTTGAGGCTCGCCCAGGGACGAGGCACTGGCAAAACGCCCCGGGGCTCACGTGTGGGGCTTAAGTCTTGTGAGGCTTACACCCTAAGCACCCAAGCGTACACCCCAAACACACCTAACGCTCAATGCTCGGAGCTCGCCTAACAGTTCTACCCAATTATGTGTCAAATTTCTTAGTCAACATTGTTGATCCTCATAATTCTTCAATAAATGAATGATGCTTAGTAGTTTTTTTCATCTGTAGAAATAAGAAAGTTGAGAAAACTAATTGCTTATTTACTATTTGAGAATGTTGTGAGGGTGAATATCACTTAACATTTCTTTTTAAAACACATAGCTTGATTTTACATCTTCACTTGTCATTGATCTTCATATTTTTGATTCCTATGTCTCAAAATTATCATATTTTATTGTTTTGTTATTTGAAAGTAAATTTTTTATTCATGAAAGAGTGATGTTTTAATTATAATACTAATAGTTTATTAATTATTATTTTTTTGAGAGGTAAATTGCATAGTATAGTCATATATTCTAAGAAATTGTGATTCTTATATTATTTGGAGTTAAAATGTTAGAGTTGATTTGAATCTCTTAATAGCTTTTATGTCATTGCATTATTTATACTTGTAAAATGATGTTAGAAGTTTTATTTTCTATGAGTTTCTTTAATCATGTTTTAAATTTTTAAAAATTGTTAATGTATTTCTTTTATATTTTTTGAGTTATTATACTATTTTACTATATTATAAATTAAAAATTAAAAATCCATGAGGCTTACGCCCCAATTCCCCGGGGCTTACGCTTCTCTCCGTGTTAAGTAAAACGCCTCGTCTTACGCCCCTGCCTTTTAAAACACCAATTTCAATAGACATCTTAATAATATTAAGATTTTGTTATAATTCTTAATCATTCAGATTTATTCAAACTCACTAAATGATTACAACACAAAAAAAACACTTGCATTTAATGATTAAGATTTGAATAATCAAATTTCAGACACAAAAAGCAAACAGACTTAATTATTGAGATCCAATTATTAAGATTAAGAAATTCATTATGCGTAAATAAATGAGACCATAGTAACTTATTGATTTGGCTTACGATGTGTGTTCGAAGCTTCCTTACGAAGGTTCACCAACAGTGAGAAGACATGACAAATAGATAACCACATTTCCAGCTCAGATCATTCACTAATTGCTCATTCTACAGCTACATAGTACTACTCCCTCCTCCCAATTTGGACATGAATTTTAGAATAAAAGAGAAACTTTGAATAACATAAGTCATAATCATTTTATTGAGGATAAAATGACAAGTCTAAAGTCACATCGTTACTAAATATAAAAAGATAGAGCATCATTCTTTTTGGTATCACATAAATTAGAACGAAGAGAGTAATTTTTATTTGGTGCAGTGGCTCTTGACCATGAGTTGCATCTTCTGTCTCAGCTGAATAGTCGACCACACACATTGCATAAATATCATTAAAAAAAATTATCACCATTGAAAATTTATACTAAAAATTATTCAGTAGCTATTTGCACAGATATTTTGATTGACTCAGTGAAAAAAGAAAAAATAGTCGTGTAAAAATTAGGAAGCTTCCCTGTGAGTTAGTTCGATGGGAAATGGATGGAAAATAATGTTTTATAGCACAAATTTTTCATTGATTCATGGCGAGAAAAACCTCTATTTTTAGCGGTGAAAGATACTAAGTTGTTGCCCCCGAAAAATTCTTGTATTTGCATGCATGTTCTTTGATTATAATCCATTATTTTGTAACTCAAATGTGCATATTACATGTGTATTTTTGACTGCTGATGATAATATAATCTAACATTCTCCACTTTCTGTCTTCTTTCTTCAATTCCATTTGATTTATGTATCAAAAGCTTGAGGGGATCTTTTTTAATTTCATAAACCTGTGGGCCTATAAAGAAGCCGAATAAAGAAATCTTTGTTTGTCCAAAAGGAAGCTGGTCCCCTTTTAGTTCTCTTTCTTGTTACTGTTATTTTAGCTGAATTTTACGTACTCTAAAATACACAAGTGCGCTATTTAATAATAATAGGAAAAAGATAGTTCAGTGCATAAAGCATTATGAAGGGTCGCACCCCAAGAGATGTGATGTAGACACTCTAAACTATAATCGATTTGAAGTAAAGTATCAGAATCTTGTTGTAAAAAGAGGTAAGAATATAAAAACACCAAACCAATGGGGTTGTGGGACAAGATATATGTACATATACATATATATATGGTCTTAATATACTTAAAGAGGACTATATCAAGTTAGAATAAAGTGGCAAAGTGCTTTCCTTTGCAACTTGCAAGAGGTTCTGCTTTAAGAAAGGAGTGGGGCAGTATGGTATTTACTGAGAAAAAGTTTCTATGAATGGTAATATTGCTCATCTTTGACATATATTCTTTTGATAGCATCCGAGGGTGTGCCGTAGTAATCAATAAATTACGTAGAACAAAAATCAAGGAAGACCAAGATTCAAATTTACGCTACATAAGTAATTTCTGGCTGAGTTATCCGGTATTCATATTGGTTGGAGTCGGAAGATAGTAGGTACCTAGTGAAATAGTTAAGGTACGTGCAAGTTTCTTAACACAATCATTATCAACAACAACCCAAAAAAGAAAAAGAAAATGTTCTTTGGCTTTGTGGGGTGGGGGACCTATATATAGTTTGCACTAAGGTTTTATTGATACATCCAACAGCAAATTATGACTGTAATACCACCAAAATAGAAAATACCAATAGAAAGTGGCATAATTATGTGGTAGAAGAGAACATGAAATTAACAGTAACAGCACAACAAAACAAAGAAATCAACTTTTCATTTGACCCATTATGATTTGCAAGTTGTTGAAAAATCATTTCATGAAAAGAACAAATTTAAATAATCATTCAATCACAAGGTGCTGGTGCATGTTTTGGTTTGGTGGTAGACAAAATAGTACAACTTCTTTAAACTAATGTTTTCCCTATCCTTAACTATTGCTAAAACTCCTCTTTTGTGGTCTCTAATCATTAGATCTTAACTTATTAATTTTCAATTCTACTAACCATCAAGGTAAATTCTATAGCGATCTCAAGTTAATATACAATAATAATTGAGTTCACAGTCACATATTTATATATACTTTATGAATTTCTTAATCAACATATAGAAACTATGCAAAAGTTACTGGTTCCCGTGAATCCATATATTTTGCTCTACATCCTCCACTGGACTAACCCATTAAGCGACTCAAATACAGAAAAGTTATCAGTGGTGTCCAGTGCTAGATTCAGCGCACCTTGATTATATTACTTTACGAGATATCCTCTACCTCCCGCTAGCATAGGATACCGAGCAACTCTGTCACTAAAACTTAGGCAGATTGAAAATAAATCATCAAATTAACACACTTTTCCACGAACAGATTAAAAAAACACCAAGGTTGTATAGGAACATAGAGAGAGCATCAAGTATCTTGAGAAGTTAACATTTCCTGTTTAGAATTCTTTAGGAACATAGCAGTTAGCCCAGCATGTTTCTAAACGGAGCCCAGCATGCTACTTGATGAAGTGGATATTGACTCAGCATTTATTAGGATGAGGTGGAATTTGGTACCACGGATTACGAAAGTCATTTTTCAGGAAAATGTTTTTCATGAAGAAGTTATTTTCTAATGTTTCGTTACCAATTATATGAGCGAAAGTCCTTTTCCTTACGACTATCTTGTGTCTGATACAAGGGAAAATCATGCACTAGCCCCAAATTGCAAATTAACCTTTGGTGTTAAATTAAGTTTCTCCAATCTTGGTCAGGTCTACTTGTGCATCAAAGGGGTGCAAAATGAACTAGATTAATGAATTTAAGGTGTAATGGAAATAGTTTCTCTACCTTCTCAAGGTAGGGGTAAGGCTGTGTATCAAGGTGGGATTACATTTGGGTATGTTGTTAAAATTGCTGCTCTTGTAAGGTGTTACCCCTAGCTTCCCCCTTAATGGCAATTGCATTTTTTTTACCTTTCCCTTGTAGTAATAATGAGCAAAAGAACAAAATGAAATGAATGATGAATTAGAGGATACAAATGCAAGCTGTAATAGTGCTTCTTCTACAGAGATGAAAACAAGGAAATACAAACTAAAACTACCACAATTTTCTCAAGCAACTTTAATTACTTGACTTATTGCTAACCATCTTGAATTACCGCTAATATTAACACAAAACAGTGCTCAGCCTTCTCACTGAACCTTCTACAACTCGGACATTTGCTTGCTGTCCTCTAACAACACTCGAAAAGACAGCAGACAGTCGATCAGGAAGGTTGATTAAATAGCTCATAGCTCTCTTAAATAAAGAGCAGCCCTCTTTAGTTCCAGAGTCTAAGAATATGAACTAATTGAAGCATATCTGATTCTTGGTACTGGCACTTTTTTTGTATGGATATCACATAGTATTGTACTGACCAAACTGAAGTCCCTGCAGGATAACACTATGCATGCCATGTTCATGCAACTTTAGTCCATATGTCTTGAATCCTATATCTGCTTCTTGATTTGGAAAATTGTACTCAAATAAGGCTTTTTGTGGAGAAGGAACAGAGTTGTCAGGGGAACTGGAAGATATATGATTCTCGGGCGAAGGAGATTTCATTTCTGTAAGATTGACAGTGGTAATGTCATGTATACTTGATCTTCTCTTATCTTTACCCCCGGAAAGCTGCCTTATAAAGTACTTCTGAGCATGGCTTGCTACTTGAGTTGGAGTTCTTGTGGTCACAAAATTCCGAGATATATTTCTCCAATCACCTTTTCCGTACTTTTTCAGCCCCAACAGAAATTGCCTGACCAAAATGTACAAAACAGAATCATCTATTTTGATGAATTGCAGTAGTCTGAATTCCAAAAAGCATTTACAACTAATTCTTTTGTAACAGTAAAGTCGCTAAACTCACCTGTGCTCTTCCTCGGTCCATGGGACACCCTTTTTTCTTTCGTATTCAGAAGGTCGATTTGATGTGTTTCGCTTGCCAGATGGACCATAGAATCGTTTGTTGAAGTCGTGGAAGACGCCTTCTTCTTCTTGATCATGATGATTGATCCACTCCAATGTGAATGAATTACTACTAGTTGTGTAGCCAGCAGGTACTGGTATTAATCCAGCCTCTATATCAGTAACATCTTCTACCAATTCTCTATACTGTTTGATCACATCGTCCACCGTCTTTCCAGGGATCATTGATGCTACATTATACCATCTATCCGGAGTCTCCTTGTCAAATAACGCCAGCGCGTCCTCAAACATCTTGTTCTCTTCAGTAGTCCATTTTGTTTCCTTGTTTCCCTCAAATAACCAATTTGAGTTACTAAGGTATGTTGCTGCTGCAGGAGGAGGAGAAAGAAATCCCATTTCCCTGTTCATGTTTTCTTGTTCATTTACAAATTGCTACAAATTTAGCAACACCAGCTAGAGGAGAAGTGGCAGCCTAGTCTAGTTGTGTTTTTCTTGGTAAAAATCATGACAAGTGGGGCTTTTTTTATGGCATCAAGAAACAATTGAGGGGAATCTGAATAAGACTTTTTGGAAAGTAGTATAAGGTGAGGAATCTAGCAATGACCACCCAACTTTCCAAAACCCAAGGAAAATTGAAAAGAAAAAAAGATGAAGGTGAATATTGAGAATTTGAGGTCTTAAGCAGATCTAAAGATGGCCACCTACTCTAAACTACAAAGTATTGGAGAAGCTACTAATAGAAAAAGAAGAAAATAGAGTTATTGTACATAAGAGACAGCTGGGGCATACATATAGATATAGAGGAAAAGGGGCAAAACTTAGAGAAAAAGGGAGGGGGGAGGGGGGATTCCATTCTTTTTCCTTATAATAAAAATTGAGAAGTGTGTTATGCACCTGCATTTGCTTCTTCTATTTTATCTTATTTTACCAACTCACCTTCTTAGAAGGTACAAACCTACCCACAAACTGAGTGTATACACCAAATTAATGGATGCATGACATATGTTTGAATAGTATACATCTATTTCTTAACCATGATTAATTAATGAATATAATTTCTTCATTAAATCATTTAACCATAATAAGTTATATTGATTTGGTGTAAATACCCCGTGGATAACAGGGTAAGTATTTACCTTCTTAGAAAAGGTGTTACTGTTCCTTTTTTGACAAATTTTAGAAAATGTCACAAGTATTACTGGCTCTCTTTGTTGTAAAAATATAGTGTCCAGATGCCATTGGGTAATGTGGGAGGTCTTTTTTGGGTGTGTAGAGATAGAGATCCTCAGTCCTAACAACTACACCAGACAGAAAGGACAACCTGTCATTGCCCATAGAGCTGCCTGTTGGGACACAAAACAAAACATTCAGGACAGCATAGGCATTCATCCTGATCTTCTTCTTCTTTTGGGTGAAGTTTTGGTTAGTGAGAGGGTGTCAAATAGACGAGTTGAGTTAAATTTAAATAATGAACTGAACTGTTGAAGCATGTATAGTTTAATATTAAAATTATAATATTAAAATATATTATTTTAGTGGATATAAACTAGTAAGAAAGTTATTATTATTTTATGGTGTAACTGATGTAATTATTATGCCACAACCTACTAGTACTAATTATCAACTCAAACTCAAATTTTATAACCACTAAGTCATATTTTACAATATTATTATCTCAGTATCTTGTTATTTAATTTAGGAAGAATTCTTATACCTATAAATAGTCGTACTGTTTCTTTCTTGTGTTGGAACACGAGAAATATGAGAAAATATTGTAGTGTGTATGAAAAAAGTGAGACTGATGTAGTAAAAAATAGAGTTGAGAAGAAAAAATAGACTCTATAACTTATTGTTACAAGAGTATTATTTTGTTAAAAGAAGATATTCTTATTGGTGGAGTTTTGGACTCAATAACTAGTTTTGAGTTATTTGAATAGGTTGTTATATCCTTGAGAGGTCAAATTAAGAGTATTATTGTTGGACGAGTGAATCTTCTATCACAGTTGGCATGAATCTCCTTAAAAAGCGAGATATTCGCGTCTCAACCGGAATAATATATTTATTTTTTAATTGTAATAATTATATTTTCACCAATATAAGTTAATAGATGGGCCGGTTATTAATGGACTGAGCTAATAAATGAGTAGATCAATAATCATAACTTAATCTACCCAACTTTTATTAAGTTTTAAATTATTTATTTATTTTCTTATAATTTTCTAAAGTCTCTAATAAAAAAATTCCTTTTTGTTATCAAACAAAAAAATACTCCCCGCATTTCAAAATAAATGAATTTTGGAGTGTGACACATCCTTATTACGAAAGTTAGTTAATGACATTAAACAAAAGATAATTTGTATATATATTTTTTTTTAACTTCTCCATCTTTTCTTAAAACTAGAGATAGTTGAAAACCCCATTAAAGAAAAAAAAATTGAAAAAAATTAATTAATTTTACTACCCCGAATTACTACTCCATTTTAAAATACTTGTCACAATTTTTTTTTCGAGAGTCAAATGATGTGAACCTTGACCAATATTTTAAGATGTAATTTTTTATATCATATTAATACGAGAAAAATTAAAATTTATAGTACTTTCGGTATAGTTTTTAAAAAATTAAATTTAAATTTTAAAATATTGAATTAATCTAATCAAAAAAAGCTTTAAAAATTAATTAAATTGACTTTAGAGAATCAAAATGTGACAACTATTTTAAAACGGATGGAGTAATAAGGTTATCTCACTCAAGTTTAGGCATGAACTCAGCCAACGAAAGTTCCTCTAAGTCAAAAGAAACAAAGAGAAAAAAAGGAGTAGCTCTAAGAGTGTGTTTGGTTTGGAGTTTTCAATTTTCTAATGTTTGATTGGGTAAAATATTTTCTCTTAGGAAAATGACTTTCCTAATACAAGTAGAGAAAACAAGTTTCATAAGTGATTGGATTGTCTCCTCCCCACGTATCCAACATCTCCAATGCCCACACTTTGACCCCCCCCCCCTCCCGAATCCACACTTCCCACCCCATCCCAAAGTCGATCAATGTTAACAAAGGGTGTGTTCAGTATGGAGTAAAGAAAATATTTTTTGATTTTCTCATATTGTTCGATTGGTTAAAACTTTTGAAAAATATTTTCTCTAGGAAAATAAGTTCCTTAAAGATGAGGAAAATGACTTCCTTAACGGAAGTATGGAAAACAAGTTATACAAGTGACATTCTGTATTGATAGTGTCTTCCCCACCTTTTAACACATCTAATTTTCACCCCACCCACGTAGCCCCCATATCCTCCACCTTCACTTTTCATAGCATTTGCCTAGATTATATACAAATACTTTTAGAATAATATTTTTTGATAAGTAAGTAACCTACTTATTTTCCTAAAATATATTTTCTAAGAAAATATTCTCCATGAAAAATATTTTCCATCATCCCCAACACACCCAAAATGTAGTATCCTTTTTGGTTCATAATAAGTGATATTTTAGATTTTAATACACTTATTAAGAAATTATTTATTAACATTACTTAATAAGATTAATGTTTAATTAAATTACTCTGATTTTCTCATAGGAAAATGTAAAAAAAAAAAAAAAAAGGTATTACCCAAAAGCTTTTTAGAAATTTGTTTAAATTATTTACTAAATAAAGTATTCAAAAGCTTTTCAAAAAAGAAGCTAAGAAGGTATTTGAAAAAGAAATATAATTAATACATTCTTGGCTTCTTCTGTCAACTTTTAAATTTGATGAATTATTGATCCTTGTCTACATGTGAGTGGACAATTGTGACTGCGTTAGGAGATCCGTTATTTCTTAGTGATTGGCCATAATTATTGGGTCTCTCCCACACACACGGACCCTCGAAATTTATTCGAAACCCCGAACACACTTTCACACGAAGAAAATATTTACTTAAGTTGTTCCATATATATTAGTTTTAACTGAAAATTTTCTTATAGAAGTTGATAAATTACCTTTATAAAAGACTAATTAATATTCCATTAGTGTCAAGATGAAAGGAGTGCTCTTTTTATTTCTACTAATTAGAAGCAAATCAAGATGAGGGTGAATTTATTTCTATCATGATTATGTTATAATCAGATGATTGTTTGAATTGTTAAAATTATTTTTTTCGCATGAAATATCTCGCATTTATGTAGGATTTGAAGATTGGCCACATTTCAAGAGTGTGTGATGTATAGGTAACTTAGCTACTTTAATTTGACTCGAGTTTTAGTGGTTAATCTACTGCTCGAACCAATGGCCTATATTAGTTATATATAAAAAATTGTCATTGCTCCAAAAAGTCTCACACACATATATATAGTCATTAAGGAAGTGATACATGTTATTTAATAAAATATCCCTTATGATTAATGCTATTAAGAGTACTAAATATTTTTTTAATGAATATGTAACTTCTACCATTGTTTAGTTAGTTCAAATTAACTTATAGTTCAAAGCTAATGATAATATATAAATGCATAAATAAATAAAATGCTAATGAAACGTACGTAAAATGTACGAAATTGGAATTCAGTGAGAATAATTGGAAATAATGTGATGTGTCAATATGTTGATACTACTATTTAATAAAGGGTTTGAATTCTGTGAAAGGGTTGCTTGATGTAGCTGGTAACATGATTGTGACTATATAATTGGACTTGCTCAATATATATATAATATTTTTTTAAATAGAGGAGAAAAATACTGCACATGCAGAGGCCCAAATTTTTATTTTTATTTTTTAGGGAAAAAAAAGGTAACTACAACTCTACAAGAATCAAATGATAGAGGGTGGTTCCAACTGTAATGGGCAGCACTCCTAAAGTTATTAATTTCCTTTTAAATTCTTTCTTCAAATAAAGTACTCCATAGATTCTTTTTCCTCTAACTAGGAGTATATGATAGAGGGTTGTTGGCTCCATCTGTACCTATTAAATTACCAGCATTCCTCAAGTTAATTTTCTTTTTACTTCCTCGCTTCTGAGGTAGATGTAAAATTTGCGTACACTTAATCCTTTTTAAATTTTACTTTGTGGAACTATACTGGATATATTATTATTGTCCCGAAGTTAATTTTCTTCTAGCTTGCCCCCTGTTCGGATCGAAAATAACAAGACATAATACATAAGCGAATATTTATAAATTTTAAATGATGATAAATTAGACAATAAAGAAAACTATATTAAAAAAGCACAATATTCTAATTAATATGATTTTGTCAAATATTGAAAATTAATATAAAGGAAAATTATAAAAACTATTGAAAAGATAATCTCTCCCTAAACAAGACTCTTTTAATAACTATATTATAAATATTATGTTATTATTTCTTTAAAAATGAAAAAAAACATTGATTTATAGAAGTGCAAATCCAAAACACTTAATTAATGATGAAAAAATACTTATTTCGCCACCAAAATACCACAACCTTTGCTGGTCATATCTAATTATCAAGATATACACATTAATTCAGTTTAGTCATGTCTATCAATAAAATTACTATATGAAATTAGTCACGTCTTTTTTAACGTGTAGCAAATTAATTGACATGAAAAGGTTGTCCATGCATCATGAAAAGGTGTTTACAGTCTTAATCATAAAGCATATCACATCTATATACCAGTCGAAGTCAAGACATGGTGGAGCTAGGAGCCAATATATGGATTCGGCTGAATTCATTATTTTAATTTAAATTATGTATTTATATTAAAAAATTAATTAACATAAATATAAATTAAATTCAGAACCTAATTATAACACTTGGTGTCACTATTTTAGAATTTATAACCCATAAAATTAATAATATTCTGGCTCCATCGCCGAATCAAAATGCTAGTTGCTACAACTACGACAAGCTCCTTTTGAGAAAAGAAAAACAATTCTTATGGTATTGTCGGGGTCATATCCCGGCATAGATATTTTATTCTTATGTTAGAGGCTTCGTAGACCTATATAAATATTTTTTAAATATTTTATTCCCAACACTTGGTTAATTTTTATATATGTTTTAAATGATGTTCTTAAATGGATCTTTTTTCTGCAAATTCTTTATTTATTGAATGTGCCTTTAATGTGCCTTTTGAGAAAAGAAAAACAAAAATATTGTAGATAGAAAAGTATTTGTCTGCAATAAATTTTCTCAAGTATAAAAAATAAACCGTAATCACAAATAAAATATGATGAAACAGAGATTTTATTGATAAATATTTGTGAGTACAAATATGTGTATTCCCTTTATTCTTCTCTCCTAAATTTTTTCTGTAATTCAAAGTCGTTAGTAGCGTATTTCTCAAATATATAAGATGTTTTTGATGAAATGGAGATCGATTTTATTGATGAATATTTATAAGTATAGATTTATTTATCCCTTGATTCTTCTTTTCTAAATTTGCTCTGTTATTCGAAGGTGGTTAGTAGCCTATTTCTCGAATTTAGGATGATTTGGACCTTCTTGCGATGTATTTTATCACTCGGAACATCAGGCAGATGCTTTCTAACGGCTTTGAGAAAGGTAGTAAGTATTTGATGCCTTGATCTGTGAATATTCCGGGTGTTTATGGATTTCGAAATGTTTCTTGAAGGTTCCTTTTTATAGGCATGAACTAGGGTTTATGGTAAAGTAACTTTCTAAAAAACTTAACGAACCTTAAAGTTTGAAATGATTGAACTCGTCTTGTAATATCCTTATCTTAAATCCGATAAAATTTCGATATCTACAGTTAGTTCATGCATGTTGAGCTCATGCATAGCATCTCATATATACTCTCTTTACTGTATACATTTTGAGAACAACAAATTCGAATCTTGAATTTCTAGCTAGAAAGACAGGAAATTAAAATTTCTTAATTTTCACGAAGTAGTAATTGTTATTTTTCAAAGAAGATTGTCTAGTACTGTGATTAGCTTGTTAAATTAATTAATAGACATAGCATTGGAAATCTTAATTAATTTCGTAAGACATAGAAAAGCATATGCTACTGGGAGAAATTATATGCTTGTTTTCTCATTTCAACAACAAACGAAGCATGCTTATTGCTGACATTTTGTGTGTGGGAAAGGAAAAGAGTACTAATTTATAGTATATTTTTAAAAAAAAAAGTTTCTATAAATAGAAAGATTCTTTGCTTACCATCTTTCCCAAAACAGTAGTGCATGTGGTTAATTATGAAGGAATGAGCTCATGGGGACACCAGCCAATACTACAACTAATATATATTGTAATGTCCCCAAGCAAATCCTGACTTGTTTTTCTATTTTAATATTTTTTTGAGCAAAGAAGATGAATTCAAGATTTATTTTAGTTAATTTATAATTGTACGGAGCAGTTGTTGGGATCGCAATAAGAGGGCACCATCAGCGGCGGAGCCAGGATTTAAAGTTTGTGGGTTCTGAATTTTAAGACAGGACAACGATTTCAAGCTAATGTATAACAACCGCCAAATTAACGAACAAGTATAGTATTTAATATAACTATTTAAACACTATATAAATATAAAATAACAATTAAATTGAGAATTCAAGTTACATACCGGGGACAAAGGAAACTCCGGCAGGCATCGAGTGGTGTAGTGATGGGAGACGACAATGAAATAAACAAAAAAAAGTTAGAACCTAACAACCTAACTTTTTCGAAAATCAAATTTTGTGTTTAAAGTATTTTTGAGCGTGAAGAAACCAATAGCAAATATTGTTTTCGAGTTAAACATTATTCTTTCTTTTTTTTTACTTTTATCAATTATTAGTTTTCTGTCTTTTTAAAATTTTAAAAAAAATCTAATGAAAAAGTAGATGATGTACGCTGCTTTTAGCTTTTGTCAATGAAAAGGTAGATGATGTACGCGCGCGAACCACTGTGCCGTCCACTTTTCTTGTTATGTGGGTTCGGACGCAATGAATATATAAGTATCTTCTTGATTTTTTAATACAAATATAGGATCTACGCAAAAGCTATTGAGTTCACCCGAACTCTCCTATAATACTGTAACTCTGTCGCCCCTGCGTATCATGCCAACAATGCAAAACCTTGAAAAATGATCAATTAGAGACAAAGAGAACTATAAGTTAAAGTATAAATGATACTTACCATTCGGGAAACTTCCTCTTATCGATATGTAAACTAAATAAAACTCGAAAAACTTTCTCTTATCGATATGTAAAGTAAACCAAACTCTTATTTACAAATGTTCTTTCAAATAATATTGAAGAAAGACGCTATTATTTGTATGTATTATATGAAGAGGGTAGATCAGCAAATTATATGTTGCACTAGGTCGAGGTTGAACCACGTATAGTGGGTGAGAAATAGTGGAATTGAAGTTTTGAATGCGTTAAAACTAGTGTTGACTTTCCATTTTGCCTTGCATTTGTTTGGAACAGAATTAAAGCCATGAAAGATTCACCAACTCTTTCCCTTTTATATTTCTTTTTGGTTTGGGGGAGGGGGAATACTAACTAAAGAACATTAGAATATTATTATTATTATTATTATTATTATTATTATGTGGTCTTTCACGAGTTCCAATAAGAACTTTTAGGCAATAATTGGATCCATCTTAGAATTGTTGAACCACAGACAAAATTAGCTCATAAAATCATAATTTATTTAATTTGCCTAAGTTGAGTTGATTATTGATACGTTTATTTATTAGTTTAGTTTATTTCAGTCCAATTTCATTTGGGTTGATATCTAATCTAAATTGATTCATGAAAATTTTGTCAAAAAATTCTTAATATATATATTTTTAATTTGATATGTTATACATATAGCCATAATAAAGAAATAATATTTTTATTAAGTACTAAAAGATCATAAAAAACAAATAAAATAATTAAAATTAGTAAAAATTGAACGGATTGGATATTGACCCACTTTTTAACTCATTCCAACCCAACTCGTTTCTGCCCAAATAACTTCTGGGTAAAGAAATAAGGATAAATTACCTAAAGAGTCAAACATCTCTACCATATTAATTACCAACTCTCCCACTACTTTATTTTAATTACTTAATATACCACATGTTAACAAAAAACTCTTCAGATACATTTCAATCCCATCGGATACATCCCATCCCTCGGATACATGTTGTAACCCCTCAGATACATGCGGATACATGTTGTAACCCCTCAGATACATGCGGAAGTGATGAATCTGAGACTAAAACCATGTATCTGGACAGCGGAATGCCGACGTATCCGAGATAAAACTAAAGATGTCGATGTATCCGAGATAAAATCATGTATCTAGATGCCTTATGCAATGTATCCAAGTGGTATTTTTGAAAGTAGTGAAAAAAAGAGTAATTAACTCCTAAAAATATGTATTTTATGTAAGTTTCCGAATAAATAATTAGCTCATTTATTAACTCAATTCATTATCCGCTCAAATTGATCCCAATTCACTCATTTATCCCGCCCTCTATAGTGAAGTGACGATTTTTCCTTTTTACCTGATTCTTTCAATTTTGCCAGTAATTTAAAGATCCATTAATACTTGTATTATCACTGTTTTCCCTCTTCACGTTGTAAAAGTTCAATTATTAACGTGCAAGTACTGACATGGAGAGTGTGTGTGCTAAATATTTGTATCTTTTATTTAACAACTTGTAAAATTGATTTTTATGTATAATATATAAACATTTTATTCTTATAATCTCAACTAAATTAACATAAATTAATTATTTTGTAAATTAACTATCTTTTTACAGGTTCTGCAAAGAACGAACAAATTCAATAATGTATGCATCAGTATATCATACATGAGATGGAGCAAATATAATTTAATGGTGTCGAATGGGTTAAATCATCTCCTTCAAATTAGGCCTAAGATTTACCATTTTAGCTTTATTTTACCTAATTCTTTTAATTTTGACAATAACTAAAAGATTCCACTTGTCAGACAAAAAAAAAGGGGAGAATTTCATATATATACCAAAAAAACTAATTAGTTTATAACAAATATAACCATTTGTTTACATAAAAAATAGCACAAAATTTCAAGCTACTCTCCCCCGCCTCTCCCTGCCTCTCTCCTACTCATTGTTCAATGTATTTTTTTGTTTCTTTCAAATGCAATCAATAATAAAGAGAGAAAATCATTACCGTTAACAGTTTCTTTTTTTTCTTTTCAGAGGACTTTTAAATTCTTTATTTTTATTTGCTTTTTCAAACAAACAAAAATTGCAGTACTAATAATTTCATTTACTGGCTTTTGCATTTCCCCACTTTTATTTTGCCTTTTTTTTCCTTAACCAAACAAATCCATTTTTTAGCATTATGACCTATAATATTATTTTTTTCCTTTGAAGGTTGAAGTAGAAGCACTAGTAATACAAAGACCAAAAATGATAACAATAATGAGCCAAGTGAAGAAGCTGGAGGTGTCGTTTGTGTTGATTTTGGGTTAGAAAAAATCCACTTCTCTATTTAGCTGGTAACTATATTGTATAAATAGTTATGTAAGGTGTCGACATTATATTAATGGTGTATAAATATGTATATATGGTATATAATTGTGTATCAAAAATATACAATAAAAAATGATCGAATGTATATATAATGTATCGATATTTTATAAATAGTTATGTAATGTATATATAATGTATCGATATTGTATAAATAGTTATGTAATGTACATATAATGTATCGATATTGTATAAATAATTATGTAAAGTACATATAATGTATCGATATTGTATAAATAATGTATAAACGTGTATATATAATATATAACTATGTACCATAGATGTATGTGCATTCATATACGTTGTTTATACAATATTTATACACTAGGTTGCTAATATAACATTTTTGTATACATATCACTTTTATAGAAGAAACTCTAGAATTCTTGCATGAAACACTAATGAAACTACAAGGGTCAGTGAAATGACAACCAGTATAGTAGCAAAGTTGGGGTGGAGGGTGGGGGGGGGGAGTGAAGCTTTAAAGGAAAGAAGTTGTTGGAAATCTTTGAAAACGCCATTAACAGAAGCTGGAGAAGATGGAGGAAGAAAGAAGAAAGAAGAGAAGAAGAAAAGTGAAAAAGTTTGTATCGCTTGATCTGAATGAATTCATCTTTTTCTAGTAATAGAAGTTTGCTTTTGCTTTTTCTTCATGACAAGGAGTTTACTTTTGTTTTTGTTTTGAAAAAAAGAGGTATATGGGCTATTGGTTGGAACAGATTAAGAATCAAATTTGTCTAAGATTACCATTTAGCTTTCTTTCCTACTTCCCACACAAACACTAGCTCTCTCTAGTATGTGTGGTTAATTCGACAATAGTATCGATCATTTCTTTTGAATTATAAAGGCAAAATTTTAGAAATAGCTTATATTTAGGCCATTAATGAGGCGTCATAGCTAAAGTTTGCATAATTACAGGATATAGCTACAATTTAGTAGCTAAATATACAGATTAGAGATTGAATATACAAATACATATTTGCTTTAGAGATTTGTATATGAGCCCCAAAATTCGCTTTGTATACAAATACAAAAGAAATGTATATTTAGCTATTTAATCTAAACCATAACTGCAAAATATAATTATTTTAAATCGTAACTACGTCATGTAATTAAGTCGGAAAGTTTTCTACGACAAAGATTATCCATTCAAGACTCAATGATTCATTCATCGAATACTGATCAGTGATTAGAAATTCGAAAGCCCACACAAAGGAGGAAGCACCATTCATATGGGCCTCTTCTACGTATCACCGTTTAACGTATACCCAGTTTTTTTCATTTTTTTTTTATACCTTATTTTTAGTAACTAACTAATAATTGGACAAAAATACCCGTAAGTAACTGTTCTCATCTCTATGAAATTGCTATAAACTTCATAATAGGCTTCACAAATAAACAAGAATTTGAATCATTCATTTGGATTTGAACTCAATATTTTGATGAAATTTTAAACTATGGTGGTTATTCGAGTTCAACCAAGACAACAATTTCAACGAGGTATACACTATTTAAAATCAAATATTACCAACTGTTTAGTTCCAGACCATCAGTACACCACCAGAACGATTACATTATTGTTCCATTTGATCTTTCAGGTCCCGACTTCACCTCGATGGTTAGGCCACCATGCCCTTAAAGTCTTATAGATTAATTAGTAGATTGTGTCTCACACATATATCTTTAATAATTCATATCATATTCAAAAATAAATAAGTAACAAACACGTTGATTATATCATTTTCAATTGGGAGAGATGGCTGAGAACAAATAGAAATTTGCGGGGTGCGAATTCTGCAATTGTAGCGTTTATAGGCTTTCTTATAACATTAAAGCAAAACAATAAATAAAACACAAACACTATTATTCATCATCAAGTACCAAGTTAAAGAATAAATAAAAGGGCCTCTGCGAGGAACTCCATAGAGGCATAAGCAAAAACAGAGTCCCTTTAATACGATAATACTCCGCAGAAGCAGCATCAGTTTGCACACAAAATTGAAATTCTTGGGCTTAGTCAAGTTTTTTCCTTATATAGTTAGCGAGGAGAGCTCTTCTTATTCGTAATATAACAATGGGATATGCATATGACTACTCATTATTCATGTTGCCTGAGTAGAGCGAGATGGACAATGATAATTCATATAGGCAAAGCCTTAAGTCAACCTTAATGAGCTTGAGATTGAGATGTAGCATTGTAATAAAAATTATAGTTAACGAAGAGAGATCTAGTTGAAATCAAACTCAAAATAACAATATTCTTATGGTTCACCAACTTCAAAATTAAGGACTCTGAGATAAACTCAAATGAGAGTCCTGAAATCGGCCACTATATAGCCATTCTAGTGTCAATGTGCCACTTTTTAGTCCTTTTTATTGCGTGGTATAATCCACGAAAACAAAGAAGAAACTGATCATTCACTTCTTCTTGTTGACATATATACCTACTAAGTAACATTTTTGTAACACCCCAAACTTTCGAGCTAGGATTCTAATCATTTTTCGTGTGTAATTAGACCTGAACCCAGAAAGATTTCCTTGTAACTAGGTGTTATGGTCAAGCACTATGTGTGGGAAGAGTTTTAGGCCTGAATCAAGGTCTTAAGGAACCTCTAGCACAAATTAAGTTGAAAGCTTTTCTACCGACTAAGTTTCCGTATAACTTTCTAACTTGGGTCATCTTCAAACGATCATTTCTCCTAGAATATAAAGAGTTAGGTGGCCCATGACCTACCAAATTAAAGGTCTTCGAGTCTTCTTTTCAACGCCACTGATCTCGCATTAATCCGAGTCTGAAGTAAAATGTTATGATCAGTTTACCAAGAAAACGTCTGTCTGACCAAAAGTTCATCGAATTCTGGGAGTTAAAACGGAAGAGAAAACGGTTGGTGACCGTTTTGGGAGTTAAATCGAATTCTGACCAAACGGACCATTTTCCCAACCATTTCTGGAGACAGAAACTCAAAATTTCCGTAAGTTAAAACGCCTTCGAAAATGGTCCGTTTGTAGCCAAAACGGACCATTTTGGTGACCGTTTTGGACACATTTTTCCTTCCTAGACCAATCCAAATTTTAATTGGAATTGCCTATAAATAGGACTCCTAGGGTATTGTTATGGGAATTGCTAAGTGTATTTATATACAATGGAAAGCCCCTATAATCCATGGACGACCAGTGGAGTTAAGTTATTTTGAGGACTTTTTGGTCCTATCCTTAACCAAAATCCATCCCCCACTATTCTAAAACGATCCTAAGTCCTTAAGAGCGTCCCATTCATCAAAACATACGATACTTTACTCTCCAAAGTTCCTTGGGGTAAGAACACTTAGGGTTCAAGCTTCAAAGGTCAACTTCAAGTAATTCTTGAGTCTCTTTCCGTCAATAGATACGCAGGACGATCCTATTTCAAAGTATTTTCTAGATATGATGGTTTCCAACCCTTACGTTTTCACTACTTTGAATATGAACTTAGGGTTGCAAGTATAGCTTTTCTAACTTTGATGAAACTTCATGAAATTGTTAGTCCTTTATATTTCACTTGAAAATATTAGAAATTGTACAACGAATGGTACTTACAGAGGGATTTTGAGATTTTACTTGTCTTTCCCATTGTTCAAAGGACTCCAAATGATATTACAGATTTGAAAGATATTGCTATGGTAACGGTTTCTACTAAATGATCGGATTGATACAAAAGACCTTTGTTTTACTATATAAATCCTATAATTAGGCATGATGAATTATTGACGGACCTTATGGATTCTATATTGATGAAATGAACGACTTGCAAGTCTTGGTATGACGATACCAATAATGGATTATGTCCCTAACAGAATTGTATTATTGAAGGATGTTTTTTTAAGATATTGAAAATGGTAATAATTTGGGCTCTAAGAGAATTAGATGGTTAACTAAGAAGGTGTGAGGCTAAACGTCTCAGCACCCGAAACCTGTGTTTTGTCGACATAGGGATGGTACGATCCTAACTTGGGACAACCTTATCTTTTCCTTTACGAGGACGATTGTACTGGCCATATTGTATTGAAATCTCAACTCATGCGGCAAACATGGGTTGAGACTTAGCCGGTCGAGCGTTGATCAGACCCACATAACCTGTGGTGTTGAATAGAAGTCGGTGATGCCATCTAGTTCAAAAGTAACAGATAGAAAGTTTTATTGATTTCTCATAATGGAATTTTCTACAAATATTTATTGTTTATTATATTGGAAGTATTTAACTGTCAAATTTTCAGATGAAGTATATTGTATCTATTTTTCTGTTCTGTGTACCACTACATTCCACGTACTGACCATCTTCGGGTGGCTACATCGTTGTATGATGTAGGTTCAGAGGCACCTTCTCGTGGTACTATACAAAACTAGGTTCGATAAGACAGGTCCAGCTTTTGGTGAGCCCTCCACTTTTCGGAAGGCGATCTAAATTCTTATTTGACTCTGGTTTCAGTTTTATGGTATTGTCGGGGTCATATCCCGGCATAGATATTTTATTCTTATGTTAGAGGCTTCGTAGACCTATATAAATATTTTTTAAATATTTTATTCCCAACACTTGGTTAATTTTTATATATGTTTTAAATGATGTTCTTAAATGGATCTTTTTTCTGCAAATTCTTTATTTATTGAATGTGCCTTTAATGAATGCTAAGGGGTATTCTTGGGCCTTTATTGGTCTGAGTTGCCCGTCACGTCTAGGGCTTGGTCTCGGAGCGTAAAAAACTTGGTATCAGAGCACGATTCATGGTCCCAGGGTGTCTACGAAGTTGTGTCCAGTAGAGTCTTGCTTATGGGTGTGTTGTGAACCACACTTATAATCAGGAGGTTATAGGGCATCTAGAAAATATTTCTCATTCTTTCATACTCCAGATCGTGTGAAAGTGTTGTCTATAAGAAACTTATCCATATTCCTACTCTGCTCTAACTCAGCTGGCTACGCCCTATTTTCGAGGTAAAAGAAGTACAAAGCTCAGACTCCTTATGATGTAATTCTATCTGGTTTAGTCATTCAAAAGGTTATGAAACTGCACAAGGACTTGAAAGGAGTCCATTAGTGCATCAACGCCTATTGATTCTAAGTATAAACCCCTATTTTCTTGAATCATGCTTTTGAGCGAAGGTGAAACGTATTTTCAAACCCTTTCAAAAACTTTATTGCAGTTGTCGCTCTCAAGAGGGAAAAAGTATGTATACGAGTGTTGGAATAGTATTTTCACCTGAGAGAAAGTATAAACTAGGGTGTGATGAGATGAGTAGTAAGATGATCCCAAGGCCAGAGAAATATGGAGTCATGAGTTTAAGAGCCAGAAAAATGCGGGTTGTAAGAGATCGAAAAATGTAGCTAAAGTGTTGTAACCACTAATTAAGTGATAGAGGTGGTATTCCCGTATGGTGTGATAGTATTTTCACCTGAGAGAAAGTATAAACTAGGGTGTAATGAGATGAGTAGTAAGATGATCCCAAGGCCAGAGAAATATGGAGTCATGAGTTTAATTGTTTGTTGAGGCAAAATTTTGAGTAATATTTGATTTGATAAATGATTGTAGGCCTTCCTTGACCCGTTTGTGCCTTTCAAGCCTACCAAATGACATTAATCCTTAGCATGTCCCCCTTTGAGCCTGAAACCTCTTCTTTGGACAACCACATCTTAGCGAATACCTTTTTGAGTGCTTATATGCACTATCCTCTCTTGGCCTGACCTCCTTGAGCGTACTGAAGATGTACAAATTACAGAAGAAGATTCAAGTTTGAAGCTATCAAAAGCAAAAGATGTTACATCCCTGAAAGTCAAGGATACAAAACGACTTCAAAAGAAAAGAAAGGAGTCAAAAACTCTCCACAAGGTCAAGACAAGGAGAAACAGCGAAGAAAAACACTCCAACAATAATGGAGAAGTTGAAAAGAAAAAGAAGAAGGAGACATCAGAAAAAGGGAGAAAACTCCAATAAACAAAGATTCAAAAGAAGTCAAAATAAAAGAAAGGGACAACGAAGAAGTTCAAGGGCCAAAAGCGCAACAAAAGTACAAATCTAGTGCAACGCTCAAGGAGGGATTAAGTCACTTTCATCCCAAATGAATATCCTACCCGTTCCTAAGCCTACATTACAAGCCGGTTACAAGCCCTACATGATCTCATTTCAAATGTTCTCACATTAGTGGAGATTTACATGAAGGCCAAGCATATGACATCACAATTGCATGCATTGAATATTTTTCTGAGTGTGAATGTTCTTTGAAAATATCCTCAAATTAAATACTTCAAATGTGTGCAAATAAGGACTTTCTTTGTGGTGAGAGCACTTGAAACATGAGGAAAGGTATAGTTCAAAACCTTTGTTTGAAGCAAGACGAACAAATCTTGTTGATACTTAGGTATGTTTGAGGTACCACTTGAAACTATAGGAATTACCTCGAAGTTTCAACCTCTGTTAGATGAGAAACAAATGAGCAAAATTTTCATGCAATACTGATTGTTGGTACCAACTGCAGTCGAGATTTGTTTCTTTTTTCACATGCTTCTTTATTCAAAATAAATTGGGGCAAACACCCAATTTTCTAGTTCATGCCAAGTGACATTTTCTTTTCCTGTGTTATTGTTTATTTGTTAAACTGACATGTTGAGTTGTTACCTTGTCAAATTGACACATTTTTTATAATTGGGTACATGGAAATACTAAGTGTTTACAAAGTGTGTTTACAGGTACATGAAAATACTTTTCGAAGAAGATATTCGAATTAAAATTCGAAGATGTTGTATAATTATTTATTGTATTTATTCATTTTAGCTAATGATAAGCAAATATTAGGCTGTTTCGTAAAAGTTTGTCCTTGAATTCTTAGAGTTTTGGAGAGTCTTTTTCTCTAACTCGAAAGAATCAAGGCATTTATTTTATCTCCTCAATTGAAAAATGAATTCAGCCGAGAACCACCGTTGTGGATTCTGAAGGATGCCTAACCCCTTCCCTTCAGAATAACTTGAACCCTTACCTAGAATCTCATTGGTTTCGTAGACTAAAATTTGTTCAATTGTTAATAAGGTTTCCTAATTATCTTAAAATTAGGTGGCGACTCTTTCTCTCTTAAATCATTAATTAAATATTTTTTTATTTAATAATTTTATTCTTTTTTTAGAGTCCCGAAGTTGTGTCCTATCGGAGATAACACCCGGAACCTCCAAATCCTGGATTCTCCTGTGCCTCTAACACAAATAATCTTACTCACTTTTCTAGAAAAACCTTGATTTCTATTAATGGCTCTCAACTTCCTTTGAAACGCAATTCTCAAAACTAGCCCACTTGGAGAGTTCAAATTACTCCTTTACTTCGTGGCTACAATCTTATAGGTTGTCATTGGTGCCAGCAAGTCACCTCTAACCACCATTAAAAAATATCGTCAATAGGTCTCTAATCCTGATTATGAATTCTGGGACTGTCAAAATCAGTTGACAACCATTATTGCTTCTATATCCTTTTCAATAATGAATATCATCACAGATGTCAAAATCTCAGCAGAGGCATAGACCAAGTTGCAAATGGTGTTTGCAAACAAATCAGCTATGCAGATTTTATCCTTGCCTGACAAATTCTCTAGAGCAAAAAGAGATTCACGTCCAGTTGCTGAATATCTTCAATTTATCAAATCAATTGCCGAGGAACTCTTTTTGTGTAGAAGTCCCGTTACAGATGTAGATCTTGTAGTTCACGTTATTAGTGGTGTTGACCCTGAATTTTGAGATATTGTTGCCCTTATTCATGCTAGAGATACACATATTATTTGATGAACTCTAAGACAAGTTATTGATTCATGAATTATATTTGAAACAAATAGATCTCACCTTTGATACCACTCCAATTACAGTAAATCATGTCCGCAAGGGTACAAATACTAGATCTTCGTATTAACAAAAACAACGTAGTTCAAGAAAAACAAATCAATATTTACAATATGAAAATTTTAGCGTTAGTTTTTCAGAGAACTTCTCATCACATAAGTCACAAAATTTTGCACCATTAATTTAAAATATGACATGATATACCTCCCACGTCCAAATAAGAACTTGAATGAAGAAATAAAGACAAAAGAGGGATCCATAAATAACAACTATAGATCGAACCAAATTAAGTTACTGCACTCGCACTTTTGTACTTGTTGAATCGGTAATTAGCTTGCTTGCAATTTGATAGCATGAATGGACTTGATACATCGCCAATTTCACCTCCTCCTCCGACAAAACCGAAGACGATTTCCAATTAGGACGCATTGAGTCTTTAGGCTTCTTAATATCAATGCCAACTTCACCCAACAACTCTTCTAGTGTACCACTCAGCAGCTTCGGCTTCTTACAAAGCTTACCACTCAAATAACCAACATCAACAATTCCAGTAAGTTCAAATTTCCGGTCTCGACCTCCAGATATATATGACAGAGTAAGTTTCTGGCTTATGTTTCTAGGACCTATAAAAGTGATACTTTTGTCACCCAGGAACAAGTTAAGAGAAAGGGGGATAACAGTTAGACTATCCAAGACCATCATGCGCTTAAATTGAATGATTAGGCACCATTTTTTCACATTAAACAGCAACAGATCTCCATTATTTACAACATCGATTCCAACAAATGGATTTGGAGTAGTCTTCAATACACTCTTTAGTTCCGAAATGCTACTGTTCATGATAGCTTCACGGTCAGTGACGGTTGTAATGACAGTGTCCTCGCCAACTTTCACACTGTAAGTGCTCGCTTTGACGAGCCAAGGAAGGGGCAGCAACTCTGACATTTTCACTCTTGTTGGTGTTTTTTAAATGATGCCCAGGAAAAAGATGAAAATTATAAATGTCTCTCAATTAAGTATAATAAGAGGATTTTAAATAGACAATTTGAAAACATAATCTACAATTCAAAAATTCAAAAAAGCTAAAATATCTCAACAACTAAAATAACCTAATTTAAAATTTAAAATTCAAATATCTTAAACCTAAACAACTTATTAGGCTAAAATTTACTGCAATAACTAAATTAAATTTCAACCACTCTTAATTAATGTTGGTAATTTACTCATTATTCTGTTATATATATTGGTAACTTGTGTTCAGGAAAATCCAAAATCAGAATGGTAAACGGAAAAAATCACGTATATATCCTCTTAGATCAATGTAGTTCTGCAAATAGACATTATGTGATTTTCAAAAGTCTTACTCAAATCCTAGAAAAATATTCTCTTTGTTGGAGGGAGTGAAGCAGTAAGATTCATATATGCAAACATGTAGCTGAGTTATCAAGTTTAGCTAAAATTGCAACGGATTGAATTGGAGATTGAACTGGGCTAAGTTGAAGATCCTTTTAAAATGGGTTAGGTCTTGAATGGATTGGGATTAACTCAGTTTTACATTATCTTATTCCAACCCATAAAATTCTAAGCGGGTTAGGCAGGTCACCTGTGTTTTTGCTCATTTTGACAGTCCTAGTTGGTCCTATCTGTCATGCCCTATTTTTACCAAGGTTAGATAAAGCACAACTTATGGACTCTAAAAGAATTTTTATTATGTACAGAGTCGCCACCCAATTTTTAAGGAAAATAAGGAAACCTATTTTTTATTATTGACATGTATGACTCGTATTTTAATCTGCGAAAAACCATTTGAGATTCTAGGTAAGGGTTCAAGTTATTCCGAAGGGAAGGTGTTAGGCATCCTTCGGAATCCACAAATGTGGTACCTGACTAAACTTAATTTTTAAAGAGAGAGGAGGTAAAACATCATTTTTGTAAAAAAGTATAAATATGAACAGTAGAAAATATATGTATACAAGTTTAAAATATGTGCCTAAGAGTATGAAAAATGTACTTTTATATGTATGAGAAAATTTATATGTATGAAAATTTATATGTAAGAAAGTATACAAAAGAGTGTAACAGAATGTATATTGTTAATATGAAAAGTATGTAAATATGTAAATATAAGTAGATACTATTACGAAATATATATAAAGAAAATGTGTAAGTAATGTATGTTAAATACATTGAGCAAAGAATGTAAAAGGAGCATTGAAAAGATTGTACAATAATTACATCGATTGACTTGCGTTTTTTCATTATGTAAATATTGTTTCACTTTTGCAAGAAAAAATGAGTTTAAGAATGAGAAAGGAATATTAATTTAAAAGTGTTTTTAACAAAAGAATGTGTAAAAGGATTATTTGTAAAGTTTAGGTAAACTAATTAGAAGGAAAAGAAAAGAAAAGACGTCCTAATGTTTGCGTAACGTAAAAAATATGAATTAATTAACTTAAGTATCTAAATTAAATTAATTTGTTTATAAAAGTATTTACGACTTAAAGTTTTGCCTAAGCGCGTAAAATAGATAAGTAAATAAAGGGACACTCCCACCCGACACCCCAAAAGTAAAGTTTTCACTATATTTTAGTTTTTGTACAATTACAAGAGTTACAAGGATATAAATAAAGCAATGAATTTTGGGGAGATTTTCAAACTCCTTTTAATTATCGTCTTCGGGAAGCATCCTCACGTACCTGTATAAACACTTAGTAAAAATATTAATAACAAATAAATATTTTACCAAAATAAGTCAAGAAATACATATATGTATGTAAATATAAGAAAATAGAATTTTATTGTAGTATGGGCTCAGATATGTAGTTGTATTAAGTTTTAGATACGCCATGGCTGCGAAGCATCGGTTGGCCACCCGAGATCACCTCGCCAAGATGCGGATCATAAAACTTTTTATTTTGTCTTTGTAATATTACAATTTCGTCATCGCCCAAACTTATTTTCTCGCCACGTTGTATATATGTATCCGTCTTTTTTATTGTGGAGGCCTCAAAAATCGACGGGAGTTTTTTCATTGGCCAATACAGTGTAACAAATGTGATAAAGCATTACAAGGGGGCGAAATTGCCCAATCAGTCCAAAAAAAATCAGCCAAAACAACAGCAGCAAAACAGTGGTGAGCAAGACGAATTCAACACCGGCAAGATCAAAGCGACGACCAAACAAGGTCCAAAATCGAAACCAAAAAAAGTGTAAAATCAGTCCACAACCACCACTAGTAGAAATAGATTAGTTCATGAAAATAGTAGATAAACATAGCACAACAATAAAGATCTGGAAAAAAAATGAAGGTTGTCGGAGCATTGTTTTTTCATCATCGAATCAAACCATAAGAAACATGTAGAATCCGACCAAAATCTGGAAAATAAGCATATATCGATCACATAAACAGGATGTCGGAAACCATGAAGAGAGAAGGCGGTGGGTGGCGTTGCTTCAACGGTGACAACACCGGAGCAACGCCAAAATATGGATTCGGCAGACCTTGGCATTAATGGTCTAGACCACCATTTTTTCCCAAATCAAATAATAACGAACCAGAGAGAGAGGGGAAGGGGACGATGCGGTGGTGACGTTGCTTCCACGGCTTTCACCGGAGCAGCGCCTAGAACATGGAGATTCCGGCCAGATCTGGTTCAACTTTTCCGGCAAACAGTGGCGAAGGGGAAAGGGAGAAAGAGGGAAAAGAGAAGAGAAAGGGAGAGGGGAGAAACGTGGTGGTGTTGTTGACGTTTGGCCGGAGCTCCGGTGGCTGGCCGGTGGCGGTGCATCGCCGTGTAAGAGAGGAAGAGAGTTGGAGAGAAGATGGAGAAAAGTGAGAGGGAGAGGAGAGAAAAAATCTGAAAGTGTGTGTATGTGTAGTGTGTATAATATTTTTGTCCCCTCCCATAAAATATCCCCCTCCCCTTTTATTTATAATACAAAACAAATCCCCCCTTTGTCCAAAAAATAATAGCTTTTTACCCTTTATTCTTTGGTTATTATCTAATAGATTATTTACTCTATTAACCAATGTATAAAGTTTATTAACCGATGGACGATAGCCCTAATCAGTCATGTCAAATGTCACCTTTATTAAAGGTGACAAGACCTTGACTTGACCCAACTTATTAACCAATGCACAAGGTTATTAACTAGAGGATGATAGCCGTATTCAGTCATGTCAAATGTCACCTTTATTAAAGATGACAAGACCTTGACTTGACTGATTCGTTGCTCTGCGTATTAGAATTAATTGCTCCGACCTCTTGTGCTTGCGGAATGTATTAGAGAATATAAATAATGTACAAAAAATGTGTGCATTGGTATGTGATAAAAAGATAAAATAAAATGTAATGTGTTTTAAATAATTGAAATTGTAGTATTTGTATTGTGTACGTGTGCGGATGACTGTAAAAAATATTGCGATTGTCAAAATTGTATAATGACAATAAATTGATAAAATCCTAATATTTACCAAATAAAGGATAATTATCAATAAATTGTGAGAAAATAAAATATATCAATAAATTGATAAAATTCCTAAAATAAGGATGATTATCAATAAATTATTATATTTCATGAAAAATGTGTAAAAAATGTATTTTGTGCTCTTTAACGATCAGGAAACCTGAAGACGTTAATTTTAAGCACGGAGAGCCAAAATTGGGTGTCAACACTATCGAATCTACATAATCTCATGACATCAAATGTCCTCAAATTGGGTTCTTCTCAAATGCTCCATCACTCTTAGACGTCTCTTACAAACCCAAGACTCGCTAGATATGCTCCAACACTCTCGCAAAGAAACTACGATGGTAAGTCAATTCAACGTTTAAAGACCAAAATTTCGAGTAACTTTCATTTTACCCTCTTAATCTTTTTAGTGTAGGAAAATGATAACCTCTCACCTTTAGAATGGGAAAAGGAACCCTTTTAACCCAAGAGTCGATATGTATGTATATGTGACTGTATGTGTATGCTTTAAATTTTAATTCAAACTTAGAACTGAATACAAAGCTATACTCAAAGACGGATTATTGTAATATCAAAAATCTGGAAAGAGGACTTATCGGAATCTTTAGGCTTCTTAATATCAATGTCAACTTCACCCATCAACTCTACTAGAGTACTACTCAGCAGCTTTGGCTTGTTACGAAGCTTACCAGCCAAATAACAAACATCCACGATTCTATCAAGTTCAGATTTCCGGCCTTGACCTCCAGATATATATGACAGTAGATTTCTTGCTTATGTTTCTAGGACCTACAAAAGTGATAGTTTTGTCGCATAGGAACTTCTTAAGAGAAAGGGGGAGATCAGTTAGATTATCCAAGACGATCAGGCGCTTAAATTGAATTATTAAGCATCGTTTTTTCACATAAAAAAGCAACAGATTGCCACCTATATATAAGTTCTATCAACTCTCTAAGATATGTTTGGGAAAACAATTCTTAAATATGGAATAATTAAAGATGACTTGATCTAAACCATATAACTAGGACACTGATTTGTGGCTAGGATAGAATATACTTAGATAACTTATTCAATTACATGTCGTAAACTTGGTGCATTCTTGACAGATTAAGTCCATAGAATTACTTGTCATTATGCACAGAATTAAAGAAAATCAAAACAGTAAATCGTATTAAGATAGAAATAATCATCAAACGTCAAAATTCATGATTTTCTGCAACCCCAAAACTGAAGAGTTTAGATACTCGAATCAAAACAAGTACTCAGAACGACTTAAATTGAAGTTACTGATGTCCGGCCTAAAATATATATATATTTAGTCATTATTATTTGTCTAACATTTTAATACTTTTATCACCGTTTGAATATTAGTTACGAAAAAGGTCAAAATATCCTTAAACTATGTGAAATTGAACAAAATTGCCCTCCGGGCTCCGATAATAATTTGGTCCAAAAAATCCCCTATTATTACTTTGGAGTCAAAAATGCATTTTTCCTAATAAGCATATTGATTCTTTTTTTTTTAAACACATAATTTTCTTGATAAAAATATTGTAAACCCATCACTAATTTTCATATATATAAGATCATAGTAATCCATAATTAATTTTCATTAGATAACGATAAAAAAAATCTTCTAATAGAATAGTAAACAGTTTTATTTCTCAATATTTTTCAAATTGAACAAGGATAAGCATTTGCTGATATAATCATTGGTTTTAAAGTTAAGATACAACAATCATAATATCTTAAAACACGAAAATTTATTACATTACTTCAAATCACAAAATATCTTTAAAATATCATCGATGGAGTTATTGTTGACTCTTTTCTCATATTAATTTTAAAATCAAGGAATATATTAACAAATGTTTATTCTCTTCTTAAAAAATTAAGAAATAAAAATATTTTTTATTTTATTAAGAATTTTTTTAATCATTATCTAAATTAAAATTAATGATGAGATTATTATGATCTTATATATATATATGACCTATATTATCAGTTTAAAAGGTATATAGAGTAATTCTGTTTTAATTGATAAAAGGAGATTAAGAAGAAAAAAAGATTACTTTCCACTTTTATATTAGTTAAAGGAGTTTCAAAAGGACCTATATTATTCTGTTTTTTCGGTTTCTCGGTTTTTATTTTTCTAAATGCGAAACTAAATCAAAAAACCAAAAAAAAAGTAAATTCTTAATCTGAAATCAAACCAAAAAAATAATCCAAATTGAAATTAGGTTTGATTTGGTCTGATTTTTCGATTTAATCCGAATAATGCACACCCCTAAACTATATAATAACAACGAGTTTGAATTTATAGATAACTTTTTCGAATTATATGTTGTAAGTTTTTTATTTGAATTTGAAAAAGAAATTTTTAAATTTGAATTGATATTTTTGAAAAAGGATATCATAATCAGCTTTTAGAAAACAACTTTTGTTATTACTCAAAAACACTTGTCTTTTTCTTAAAAACTTGAACAAATATCTCAACCTTTTAAAATAAATATATATTTTTTAAAAAAACATTTTTAACTTCCTAAAAGTTTAACCAAACAAACTATTAATACCATCACAAGGAAACTGAGAGAAGTCTTTTGTAAAGAAAGGGAGTACCACTTTCGCAAACAAAATTTAGTTAGTGTTAGACCATAGATTTTTTATCAGATTTTAAAAATCTGATCTTCAAATAATTTCAAGTTTTTTTTTGGATTTTTTAGACTTTCACTCACAAAATTTTAAAGTATTTCCAAGTAAAATGTAAGTTCAAACACAACTCTAAAACTTCAAATTTTCAACTTTCAACTTTAAATTTATGGTTAAATGGGAGCTTGATTAGTTTTAAATTGAAAGACTAATTTCTTTAAATTTATGGTTAAATGTCTATTTTTTATTCCATTCATCCATTTTTACTTGTTCACTGTACTAAAACTAAAAATTCATTTTTACTTGTCTAGTTTAAAAAATCAAGAGATAATTTGTCACTTAGTTTCTAATTTACCATTATTATTAACTATAGTCATTTCTCAATGCATTTTTCAAAACATTGAATATATTATATTCAAAGGGTGATATAGTAAAATTGTCATTCTATTTATTGCTCCTTAAAGGATGTGTTAAGTTCATACTGAACAAGTAAAATTGGACGGTGAGAGTAATAATTGTCTTGTTCCTTGTTGCTCCCAAAAGTAAGTATACGTGATTATACAAATAATAAAGTGATTTAAGAGTCGAGTTTTGAACTCCCCTAAACTTATGATCAACAGTTTTTAGATTTAACTTATACTACCAAATAATTAATCAAATATTTTCCCTAAAAAATAATTTTTTGTATTAACTACGGCAAGAATGTAAAAACAATAACTTAACGCTAATCACTTTATCAAGGACGAGGATGTACAACTTAAGAGTAAAGACAGAGTTGAATGTTCCAGGGTTGTGGTTAGTTCATCAATTCTTTTGGGTTCTCTAATTATTCCATGTTAATTTGAATTACCTATGATTGCTAATTGTCCGGATTAGGATTTATTACTCGTAGTATTCTCTCAAATTACTACTCGTCTATTCAGAACAAATTGTCTCCTATATTTCTAAGGAATTAATCTGTTGAGAATGCACTAAGTTTACAACATCTGTTTGAACAAGGTATCTAGATATATTCCTATTATGGCCACAAATACGTGCCCTTAGCCCCCCTCAAGTTCTCTTAATTCTTCTCTAATCTAAGAACGTCTTTCCCAAACATATCTTACCTAGATATATAGTTGATAAAACTAAATGTTCACCGAACAATCAAGTAATTATGTACAAATATTTAAACTATAGAAACTATCAAAATGATTATTCACATTAAGATAGAAATATTTGTCAAGCATTAATATTCATCAGCTTTCACAATCCTAAAACTAAAAAGCTTAGCTACTCATGATTCGAGAAAGAAAACAAGTATTCAAAACTACTTAATTTGAAGTTAAAGTAGCATGCACAACAATTTGCATTAGGTATCCATAAAGCTTAAAGAAAATTGTAATAAAAAACTAAAATGATCTTAAAAAGGTATTCTGATTCCTTCGTCTCAAAATATTTGTCAAATTTTGTTTTTCTAGAATTAAAGTACATGAATTTTGATCAATATTTTAAGATAAATTTCTACCATGTTGATATAAGAAGAATTACAACTATAATACATTTGTATAGAATTAAATTTTAAAATATTAAATTAATCTAATTAATTTAACTCGAAAAATTAGTCAAATTAACTCTCGATAATTAAAACGTGATAACTATTTTAGAACGGAGAAATTAATTGTACCACGTACAATGCCAAAATTAATGAGGCAAATAAAACACTACCCAACTAATTACAAGTAGAATTACGGCCAATTTAAGAGTTATTTTACAAATTTATCAACCTCAAAAATAAGTTGGTGAAACATAGCCCATCGACTATATTCTTCTACGTATACACCAAGTTCGTACTGGCGGAATATTGAATTAGGTATCTTGCACCATTGATTCTTTGTGATAAAATAGGTTCAGACTTAGGATATGTTTTGGTACGGAGAAATAATTCTTTTCTAATTTTTTTCATGCTTGAATATTGGTCAAAATATTGATTTTTTTTTTAAGGAAATGAAGTTTCTAGTAAGAATAGGGAAAATAAAAATTTTAAGTCATATTTTATGTTAATTGCCTTTTTTCATTGTGACTCCCACCTCCTTACCAAATCAATAGTGGAGTTAAAAAATTTACATAAAAAAATTTAAAAATGTCATGCATAAGATTTGAATCCCCGACCTAAAATAATTTCATTTTACCTTATTAATACAATATAAATTCTTAGGGCATGTTTGGAAATCCACCCTGATAATTGGATTTAGTGTAATTGGATGTAATTACACAGTTTGGCATGTTTGATTGGCCAGGTAATTACTTGGTCAGCAGGTAATTGGGTGTAATTGACATGGGGTAATTACACTCTCTAATTCACAGGGTGGAGCTGTGAATTGCTGGTAATTACATGGTGTAATTACAAGCTGATTACTTTCTAATTTCGTCCTTTTTTTTTATTTCTATTATTTTAAATTCTTTTTTATTTTTATTATTCCAAAAAAAATTTAAAATATATTTTTTATTTTATATTATTGATATTTCATTTCCTTCTCATTTTCAAACCTTTACTTCTTGTGATTCCATGCAATTGTTCGTATTATCTATTTTATATTTATTTTTTCATTTAGCATAATTTATTTAGTATTCTAATTTTTAAATTAAAGTAGAATTCACTGTTGAATAAGGTTATAGACTTAGGTTTTCCTTTTCTTTTGAATCATATTTAGATACGTTATATAGAAATTTGACATAGGAGTATTATGTTAACTTTTTTGTTTTGGATTTTGAACTTATGTTATATTTTCAATTCCAATTTATTTGTTTTACTGGTATTGACTTGATATTTCACATTGCAAGCCATTCATTTTTTAGTTAGAATTGATATATTATCTTCTTTCTTTCTTTTTTTTGGCCTATTTTTAGACTGTTTTGTCTTGAGCCGGGGGTATATCGGAAACAGCCTCTCTACCTCACCCCTGAGGTAGTGGTATGGACTGCGTACACTCTACCCTCCCCAGACCCCACGCTGTGGGAATACACTGGGTATGTTGTTGTTGTTGTTGTTGATATATTATCTTTTTGTCAAATATTTTAATAATTTTATGACATTATATTTATAATATTAATATTTTTATTAAACAAGCATTTCATGATGTTCTTAAAAATTATGTACTTTAAGTTCTTATGATTAATTTAATTAAAATATACAAATTTTGAAAAATATAAATCAATTTTTTTATAATATTAGTTAAGAATATATGTTTATTAATTAATATATTTCAAAAGATAATATATATATATATATATATATATATATATATATATATATATATTTCTTAAATATTTAATTTAATATCATTTATAAAGGTCCTTATTTGTTTAGTATAAATTTTTAGTTTTTAATAATTAACTTTTATTTTAAAATTTTAATATAATCATGTGATTACACTTGTGCAACCAAACAGAACATTTGTAATTACATTGTGACAATCAAATAAATCGTTATAATTACTAGACTAGTAATTACTACCCTAATAATTACATCAATTCCAATTACCAAATGACTTTCCAAACAGACCCTTAGCGAAAGAGGGCTTCAACTAAACCTCTTTCTCCAACCTAGGTTTGCTCCCTACCTACATTCACCTATCCCCCTCCACCACCACCTCATGCCCTCTCCCCGTATTGTTTGACTATATATATTCATATAATGTTGTTGAGATAATATTTTCTACTTATTAAATAGTAAAAAAATAAATTTAAATTTTTTTATTTTTTCTAAAAAATATTCAATTACATAACTTGAGCATAAATAAGGGTCTGCTGATCATAATTTTTTTTTTAAAAAAAACAAAAACAAAATAACATTTTGTTATTTCATTTGAAAAAGAAAATAGAAGATGACTTTCAAGATTGGATAGTTGTTTTGCCAAAAGAATTTCTTCTTCCGAAATTTTTATTTTTTAAAATTAAATATATGTCTAGACATAACTTCAATTTTTACATATTTTATGAATATTACATTTTTTTCATATATTATATAATATTTTTATGTTCAAACGTTTGGTCATAGTCAAATACTTTTCGTTTTATTTGAAATTAAAGATGTATTTGTTACGTCCTTTTTAGCCTATTTTGTCTTGAGCCGGGGGTCTATCGGAAACAACCTCTCTACCTCACCTCTGAGGTAGTGGTATGGTCTGCGTACACTCTACCCTCCCCAGACCCCACGCTGTGGGAATACACTGGGTATGTTGTTGTTGTTGTTGTTGTATATTTTTTGCAAAGGAAAAATTAAAAAAACTTTATTTGCAATTTTTAAAGATAAATTTAATAAAAATATATTTGGAGCATTTTTTTAAAAAATTTGGAATCTAAGTCCAAGTTAGATTTATAATTTTATAACCAAATAATTTTGAAATAAACTAAAAATTTATTCGAAAAAAATTGAATAATAGTGGTGCCAAATCTCATCCTAAGGCTAGAAAGTAGCAAAAACTGAAATTAAGGACTTTTAAGTTTTACTCCGAATCAAAAGTCACAGAAATTTCCTCCATTAACAGTCAGTACCGTTGAAGATTTTCTCTTGTACCCACTCTCTTTCATTCAGAAAATGAGGGTTTTTAATTGGCTTGTGATCAGTGCTGTTATTGCCGTAACGGTGGTAATTGCTCAAGCAGTAAGATTAGTGTTAATGGTAATCAACGGGCGGAGATACAGAAAGAAGGCTGTTGGGATCTTCCATCCATACACCAACGACGGTGGTGGTGGAGAACGAGTCTTGTGGTGCGCCGTTAAAGCTATCCAAGATGAAAATCCAAATCTAGATTGTGTTATTTACACTGGAGATTTCGATGCTTCTCCTGATAGCCTTACTGCCCGTGCCCTTGATCGATTTGGAGTCAAATTAATACACCCTCCAAAGGTTCTCCTTTATTTCTACTTGCCCTAAAATAATATTTTAATAAAAGTCCTTTAAACAAAATTCATAGGTTAGTATATAATTAATTTATTCAATTGTTTTTTCAGTTGACAATATATTCAATTCGTTTAATCTTATGTTTGTTTGGATATTATTGTTATTAGACAAGATTTTATCAATTTTACTTTTAACTTGCTCTTCGATTTACGAATCAATTATATGTGACAAAGATAAATAGTTGATTATGAAATATTGAGCTGAAAATTTTAAAAATGAGCTCGTCATATACAGTAGGTAGGCGAGGACATGACCCTAGATATGAAAATTTGAAGGTCATTGGTTAAGGTAGAAGGTTAGTAGTTAGTCGAGTGCTTTCACACTTTGTGTGGGAGACGTAGGGGCTAGCCTCCTACTCTCCTTATTAGTAGTGGCATGTGTATTACTATTTGTTGTTGCATTAGCTAAACAAACAACTTCCTATTTCACGTTTGCCCCTGTTTTATTCATCTTCTTCCCCTCCCCCCAGCCATGTCTCAAACCCCACCATTTTTTTACAATAGTAGAGTATCAAGTGTTTGTAGTTATCAGGGGAATTCCTAGCTACTTAACTGGCATTCTATTAGCAGGGATTTCAACATTATCATGTAGTCTTTGTGCTTCCTCTATGTTGGATTTTCTAGACTTTATACCTAATAACACATTGAAATCTTCCTCAGCATTCTTTATGGTACCACCAATAATAAGCTTCTAATTTATTTTGATTTGTACTTGATATTTATTTATGTTCGTTTGTACTTTGAGGTATCTGTATTGTATATTCCTTCTTCTCCTTTCACCTGTGTTGCTGCATTTTGTGTTCCTCTTGTTGATGCTTCATTACTGGCATGTGTTTGATGGTGGTAACCACAATCACGTTTAATACCCTGTACAAATAATTGCTGCATAATGTCGTAGTTCGTTCCGAACTTCGAGATATTGGCATTCAATGTCATTTTTGCTCATGATTAATGATATCCTGTAGTGTATATCAGGTGGTCCATCTGCATAAGAGAAAGTGGGTCGAAGAAACCACTTACCCTCGTTTCACAATGATTGGTCAAAGCTTTGGATCGATTTACCTTGCTTGGGAAGCTTTGTGCAAATATACACCTTCATATTACTTCGATACCAGTGGATATGCTTTTACTTATCCAGTTGCCCGTATATTTGGATGCAAAGTTTTTTCCTATACTCATTATCCAACTATCAGTTTGGACATGCTGTCTCGTGTTCGTGGGCGCAGTTCAATGTACAACAATGATTCCTTGATTGCCAAGAGGTGAGTTCAACTACTTTGTATCAGCATATGCCATCTATAGGATTTCATGGTAAGATGTCATTTGGGTGGAAAATTTTGGTGCTATTACGTGGAACTAAGCACCTAAAGGCTTGTCTACCATGTTGAAGATAATAAGAATGTGTCATTCAAACAAAAAGGAAAAGACCCTAATTAGTTTGGCGGGCCTTTTCTGTTGTCTGTCAACTAAGTGGGGCCTAGCCCCCTACGAGAAATTGTTGATCTGCTTGTATCTTTTATCTTCCCCTTCCAGTATTAACAATTTTGTCAGTTAGACTTTGTCACATGTATGCATATCCTTTTATCAAATTAATGTGTTCAGACGCTAGGTGGCAGTCAAAAGAAGATGTATTGGCATATTATGGCAAGATGTTCCTCCGCTTCTCCATGAATGTGTACATCTAGATACATTAGTGGGTCTTGTGAAATTATATATTCAAGGGACTGAATTTGACAAGATTGTAAATTCTTTACTTTTCATCCGCTTGTATTGTATCCGTGCATGACGCTCATGAAGTTGCTTTTCTGGCAGTGTGATACTATCCCGGTTCAAGGTCATCTATTATGCACTGTTTAGCTGGCTGTACAGCATCGTTGGTTCTTGTGCACACCTTGCGATGGTTAATTCTTCATGGACTCAATCTCACATAGAGAAGCTGTGGGGGATACCAGCACGAATTAGGCGTGTGTATCCTCCTTGTGATACTTCTGGGCTTCAGGTCTGTATTTTTTACTCGTTTGGTGTTAATTTAACCCTTCTTCCTCCTCGTGATGCCTAAACTTGTTAATGCGTTCCCCCTTTTCTGTAGGTTTGTTTAATTTAATGTTGTGGCTAATATTTTTACTGTTAGCCTTTTCAATTTTTTTAACTGTAAGTACTGTCATGCATTTTGGAATTTATTAAGTATATGATGGAAGTAGGATGAGTGTATTCAGACAAATTTCTCCTTTCAATCTTATTGGACTTTCATGGCTCTTGCTTTGGTGAAAATTAAGGAAATGCCATTATGGACTCCTTCTTTGAAGGTCTTACCAATTTTTGTGTTAGTGTATTGAGTCTGGCTTGGATTTTAAGCAGCTGCATTGTTGTATGGCTAATATAAGCTACAAACATGACATTGCTCTTGACAGGTGCTTCCGCTGGAAAAGTCAATGAAGCCTCCAAAGATAGTATCTGTCGCTCAGTTCCGTCCAGAGAAGGTGGGCATTTCTATGTGGTCCTTGTGGAAATCAAGGTACCCATACTTGTGCAAGTGTTTGAAGGTGTATTGCAACGTTGATGTCCTGTAAAACTTGTTTTTTCTGTGAGTCAGGCACACCCACTCCAACTTGAGGCGTTTGCAGTTGCCATAAAAAAGTTAGACCAAGATCTGCCAAGGCCGAAAATCCAACTAGTGGGTAGTTGCAGGAATGAAGCGGATGAGAAAAGGTTGCAAAATTTGAAGGACCTAGCTATTAAATTGAATGTGGATGATCATGTTGAGTTCCACAAGAATGTCTTGTACAGGTTAGTAGTACGCCTCCGTTTTGGTAGTCTGAAATTCTTGAACTCCAAGGCATGATTTTGCTGAACTGTCTGGATCAGACCTTTTCTTTCATTGCTTGAAGCTATTTGTCAAGGCAAGAGTTTCATTTGGGACGGACTTTTTGCGTTAGCTACCTCCTCCCAAAAGAATAATAATTGAAAAGTTCAAAAAATTTTAAAAATTGGCTGGTCGTTGAGGTCATTGTAATACAGAGAGAAGTAATATTATGCATGGATGTAAAAAGCTAACTACACTTCTATTAGTGCTGTTAGCTCTCTCTGTGTTTAGAAAGAGAATGTGAAATGTTTAGGCAGATTATCCATTTCCATCACTTCAATACATGTTGGATAGAAGCTTGATTCTCATTTTTAATCTATTGTTGATGCAGTGATTTGGTCAGACTTCTAGGTGGTGCTGTAGCTGGAATCCATTCCATGACAGATGAGCACTTCGGCATAAGTGTAGTGGAATACATGGCTGCTGGTGCTATACCAATTGGTTAGTCATGTTGTATTGTTTCTCTTTTGCTTTGTATTTGATTATGTGAGAAAACACAGGAAAATATTATTAAGATGTGCATCTACATTATTACAATAAGGTCCTATTTATAGTTGTATTCGACCTAGTACATAATAGTCCTTTTCCATGTGGGACACTATACACATAATATTCTAACACACCCGTCAAGTTGGTGCATACAAGTCATATATACCAAGCTTGTTATAAATGTAACTAATACGAGGACCCGTAAGGACTTGGTGAAAATATCTGCAAGCTGATCATTGGACTTCACAAATCTTGTCAACATCTCATGAGAGTATCTTTTCTTTGATGGTCAATCTCAATTTACTTGGTCCTCTCATGAATACCAAATTTGCCACAATATGAAGGTCGTTTGATTATCACACACAAGTAATTTGATTGATTTCTCCAAATTTCAATTCTCTGAGCAACTTCTTAATCCAAATTAGCTCACAAGTTGCTACATTCAGATGTAGAACGTCTATCAGAAGGTGACCCTGCCCGATTAGCGTTCATATATCCAACGATTTGCTGATGACCTCAATCCTCGAAGAGTTGCCCTTTGCCTAGAGCTGACTTTAGATATCACAGAATGCGACAACTGCATCCCAATGACTATCACATGGAGAACCCATAAACTGACTTGGGAAAAGAAATGTCATGTCTAGTCACTGTCATTGTGAGATAATTCAATTTATCTACCAGCCGCCTATATCTTTCAGGATTACTGAGGGGCTCCTTTGTCCTGGATGGAGTTTAGTGTAGACACGTGATTTTTGACCCTTCCCTGAGTTTTAACCCACTTTTAGCTTCAATATTTATTTTAAATCTAATCTTTCTTTTAAGTTTTTATTTTTCATTTTAGTAGGTTATATTTGAAAAATTGTGAAAAAAGACTTCAAAAAATAGAGTCACACTTTAGGATAAGTTTTGTTTTCATTTTATTAAAAAGAAAAAAGGGGAAAAAAATTAATTAAAAAAATATATATTTTTCTTAAATAGGTTTTAACATATAAGCTAGTAATTTTAATTTAGTAACATCTCATTGTAGTCTTAATTTTTTATATTTTTATTAGTCTTAAAATAGTTAATTAATATTTTATCATTATATTTGAAAAAAACAAAAAGAACTAAAAAGTTAATAAAAAAAAAGCAAAAAATATATTCCTAAGACCTACAAGCTCACCAGCACACCCCCCTAATCCCCCAACCCATTACCCCAATTTCCTCCCCCCACTCCCCCACTTTTCTCACTAACACGCACCCACATTCACATACACTCACACGACATGCACACACACACAATTATAAATACACAGATGGAGGAGCACAATATTAGAGATAGGCAACGGAGGAGAGAGTAAAAAGATTAGAAAGATTAGAGAGTAAAAAGGATAGAAAAAAAAAAGATAGAAAAACGCATCATTAAAAAAAAACAGAGAAAAGGAGAGCAAAAACAGTACAAAAAAGAGAGTATTCTTGAAGGTTCGTGGGTTAAGAGATTGAGGTTTGGTCCCTGTTTCGAGTTTCCGGAGACAACGCTTTTGTTTCTATTTATAGTTGTTTCATCACACAGGTTCTTACTCAATTCCTTTCTAATTATTTATTTGTAAGTTTTATTGTGAATCAAAGCATGAACAAAGTAATGTAAATATTTTCATGTATGGTTTAGTATGAAGAGTTGATTGTTTAATTTACATGAAGTTATTATTGTGAGTTGTACGTTCAGTTATCCGAGTACTTGTATGTTCGTGTGTAAACTTGAGTGGTATCGTTCATGTAAATATATCTCCGTTTTAAGTGAAAAGTTTTCTTTCCTTTTATATAATTTAACTTGTTAGTTTTGTTTTAGGTTGAGATATTAAATGTGTGTTTGAATGTTTAACATGAGAACGGAAATGGAACATAGGTTTGAATAGGGTCTGTTTAATATGAACCAATTTATCGTGTAAGATCAAAATTTTCCTAGATTTAATTAAGAGAATTGACATTGTGATAAGGATCGTTTTGAATAATTCCGGAACTTACTGTATTAATTGAACAATCACTCCTTGATATAGCCATTTGAGTTGTAATTCTCATGTCCATCATCTTAGACAACTTTTGCTGACTAGTAATTGATATAATTACTATTGATGGGTATTTTTATTGAGAAAAGACATCAAATACACCCTGAACTTGTCCCGAAAAGTCATTTTCACACTCAAACCAATCTGGCGACCTATTACACACCTATACATATTAAAAGTGAATTTAATACCACCCTACATGCTGATGTGGCACAAAAAATAAAAAAAAATAAAAACATGAGCGTTTTTTCTGTCTTTTTTTTTTTCTTTTTTTCTTTGCAAACTATTGATTTTTTTTTAAAGATCTCTTCTTCTTCTTCTTTCCTCCATTTCCATGGAAATACCACCTTGACCACCACATATTTTCAATCAATTTAAAAATTAGGCTTTAGATCTATTATTTTTATCCCAAATATTAAAATTCGCAATGATGTCTCACAATTAAAAAAAATTATCTTCCAATCGTCAAATAAAAAAAAAAGTCATGTTATTGCTTAAATTTTTTCAAAGAGAAAATTAAAAAATGAATAATGACATAAACTAAGAAAATATCTAAAATTCAAAAATAAGGGGACTATGATTGATCTTACACTCACCTCTTATATGAACAAATTATAATTTATCTATTTCAATTTTTATTTTTTTTAATTTTCTTTTAAAAAATAATATGGTGGTGAGTTTGCTAGTGGTGGGTGAAGAAGAAGAAGAAGAAATCGATAATGATAATGGTGATGGGTGGCAAAGAAGAATTAAAGGTGATATGTTGGTGGTGAAGAGCAAAGAATTGGTGATGATGGTGGCCGGATATGATTTTTCCGGTAAGATGAGAGATGGAGTGGATGGGGTTTAGTGATGAAGATGATATAAATTGAAGGATTTTAATAGTTAATTAGTGTAAATAGAATTAACAAAGAAAAGTTAATAAATAAAGAAAAAAGAAAAAAATATAAAATTTATAATTTCTGACGTGGCGCTGACGTGGCGGGCGAGTGTAAAACACCACATATTGTGAGAGTGGTGTTATACATCTCAGGGTGGTATAAAATTCACTTTTAATATGTATAGGTGTGTAAAAGGTCAGCAGATTAGTTGAAGTGTGAAATTGACTTTTCAGGACAAGTTCAGGGTGTATTTGATGTCTTTTCTCTATTTTTATTACTGGAAGGAAAAGCAAGAAAAATATGTACACACACTCAATGCCATAGTGTCCTATTGCAGGCTAAGAATAAGTTCGAAAAGTAGGATAAACTTATTTTCGAGGAATTTCAATTTTAGGATTAGTAGATGTAACTGTCATAAGCATCTTCTTAGGCTTGTTTAAGTAGACTCTCGTAGTTGAAATAATTGATCCTTTATTTGCTTGGGTAGAAGTTTAATATTCCAGTAAGCAAATTGTAATATCATGACGTATATTTTTAATTAATTTGCCTTCATTTCGTAAAAACTCGTTTTTTCCAAAAAAAATTCTCTCTCGGTGTATTACTATGGATTACTCTTTAATTTTGATTAATATATTATTTTGAATGGTAGTTACAAGTGTCGATTTAACCCTTTGATCATAAGATTATCTCAGACCTAGACTTAGTATTTACGTCAAATTTTAATTATTTTTAATCTAAAGTGAGAAAGAGTGAGATGGGGTGCGGATTTGTTCTAAACCTCGTTGCATAAATAAAAGAAAAGAAAGGAAAAACCAATTGCGAGGGAGTGAAACGAGTTGCGGATTAATCTAAAACTCGTAGCGAAAAGGAGAGAGGGGTGATAGGAAAATAAAAGAACAAATTATCTCGAGTTTACAAGAGACGAACAAATGCCTCTAACGTTAGATGAGCTTTAGGCGCGATAATAATAATAAAATATTTGAGTACGATCATGTGTGCGGTTATGCTCCTTGGTTAAATCAGGTTTTATGTGCGGTTACGTTCCTAAGCCAAAAAAATATAAGTCACCATTTTGGACATATTATTTAGGTAAATTAAGTGATTAACCAAGCACCGCTTATCCAAGAGTTAATTCAAGCCATAAATAAGTCAATAAAAGCGACCGTACTAGAACCACGGGACTCGAGGGGTGCCTCATACCTTCCCCTCGGTCAACAGAATTCCTTACCCGGTCTTTTGTTTTCGCAGACCAAAAATAAGAGTCATTTCCTTTTGATTAGGGATTCAAAAAGGTGACTTGGAACACCATAACTCAATTCCAAGTGGCGACTCTGTAAATAAAATAATCCCTATTCAATACCGTCACTTTAATTGGAAAAACACTTTCACTCGTTAACCCGTTCGAAAAAGGGGTGTGACATTTAGCATTCGGATCCATAGCAGTACTACATCCCGTCATTCCAGTCTCCTCAAGAATGTCTAAAGCATACTTTCGTTGTGAAATAACAATGCTTAATCTGGACTGAGCGACCTCAATTTTCTAGAAAATACTTCAGTCCACCGAAGTCTTTAGTCTGGAGGTGCTGAAAGAGATGTTGCTTTAAATTAGTGATACCATCTTGATCAATGCCGGGTGATAACAGTATCATCAACATAAATCACCAAATAAATACATAGATTTGGAGCAGAATGTCGATAAAATACAAATTAATTAGCTTCACTATGGGTCATGTCAAACTCTTCAATCACTGTGTTGAACTTTCCCAAATCGGGTTTGAGAAGACTGTTTTAGGTCATAGAGTGACCAACGCAATTGACATACAAGGTTACTAGACTCCCGTGAGCAACAAAATTAGGTGGTTACTCCCTATAAACTTCATCCTCAAGGTCATTGTGGAGGGAAAAATGCAATCGATAAAGAGGCCAATGGCGGACAATTATGGATAGAAAAAGATCGACATAAGTTATTTTAGCCATGGGAGAGAAAATATCATTGTAATCAATTCCAAATATTTGAGTATACCCCTTGAAAACAAGGCGGGCCTTAAGCTGATCAACTTTGCCATTGGGATCAACTTTGACGGTATAAACCCAATGGCAACCAACAGTAGATATACTGGAAAGAAGAGGAACAAGCCCAAGTACCACCCGCATATAAAGCAAACAATCACGTCAATCATGGCATGTCACCATCCTGAATGAGAAGGTGATTCACCTATAGACTTGGGATGAAAATTGAGGATAAAGATGATACAAAGGCATAACAGTCAACAGAGTGATGTCAAACGATGTTAACTTAAAAAGGCATAGTGGGGGTTAGTATTATGATTGGATCATCTATCTTTTTGAAGTGCAATCGGTTGACTAGGAGGAGACAAGTCCTCAGTTGGTGCAGGGGTCCAACGCAGGACGTGAATCATCTATGCCTGATGTTGGATGCGGACGACGATGATAAGTCAGGACTTAGGAGTGGTGGCACTGTGGCCGGAGATGTGGAAGTAACGTAGATTCCTCAAAAGTTGGTATAGGTAAAATCTATGAGATATCAAGATGGTCGGAGGAAGATGCAAAGTAAGGTCGAGACTCAAAAACGTGACATACATAAGATTGCGACGAAGATCAAGTGAGTAGCAAACTAGCAATGATACCCCTTTTGAGCCCGAGAATAATCAAGAAAGACCTATGGCATGTATGTTGATTGTGTGGGTCACTCTATGGCCTGAAACAATGAGAAACACCGTTGAGAAACGTAGACTTGCCGGAAAAGATGAATTTGTTTGGTTGGATTAGGGTTCCGGCTGCCGGAATTTGTAAAAGAGTTGATAAATTGGCTCGGAATGACAGGGGGACCCCACCAAAAAAAAAACAGCTCTAAAAGTTACAGGAACATGCCTCACACGCCGACACGTGTGTCAGACGCGCCGCCGGCTTTGGATAGCTCCGAGAGGCCTGTGAGGGCGCAGAAATGGGGTTCTACCGGAGCGGTTTTCTGGGGTTCGGTTGCCGGGGCTTTCTGAATCTTGTGGTATTACTAATTTTCACAAATTACTGGTAGAAAGTGGTATTGACGCAGACAGCCATTTAGGTCACCTGGAAATTGCAGTGACTGAAATTTCTCTCCTAGAAGAAGCTGGTATTTTGCACAACTATATTTTCTTACCAATGATCTGATACCATCTGAGAAAGCACGGGAAAAATATTATCAAAATGCGAATCTACATTATTACAATGAGTCCTATTTATAATTATGCTCTACATAGTACATAATAATATTTTTCCCTGTGGGACTCTATATACATAATATTCTAACAGATTCACTGAACTTATTTTTTAACTTCAAGTTTGTTGGTTTCATTCAGCACATAATTCAGCTGGCCCAAGGATGGATATTGTGTTACCGGAAGATGGAAAGCAAACTGGGTTTCTTGCCGAGAGTGTAGAGGAATTTGCTGAAGCCATCATTGAAGTCATTAAGATGCCAGAGAATGAGAGGCTGGAGATGGCTGCTGCTGCGAGGAAACGAGCCTCCATGTTCTCAGAGCAAAGGTTTTATGAGGATTTTAAGGCTGCTGTACGACCAATCTTTTACAATGATACAAAATGATTACAAAATCTTTGTTTTCCATAAATACAAGAGACAATTTTGTTCACCCTAATTAGACTTAGTCTTATATTTTTTCTTGTTTGGTGTGCCTTATATTTTGTAAATTTTCGTTTTGATTGTATTTGTACTATGTGATTTCAACCTTGAAGTTACTAATTGAAAGAAAAAGAGTTTGCCTCTATTTTGGCGGTTAGAATTGAAGAAATGTTCCTCCTTTCTTTAGTTTTACTTAAAGTAGATAGTCATCATATATTCAAGCATGGTGAGGCGTTACAGATGAAGGGAAAGGTAAATTTGGGTCTAATGCTTGTCTGGTGAAAAAAACTCAATTTTGTTTTAAATTCTTGTTGAAATTGCATTAAGCGTGTCAGAGAATTCGTTTTTCCTTTTTGTCTATTGTTTGGCAGGTGGGGAGGAGGGGGCACTTATTAAAAAGCCGATAAGGAATCTGTCTATTGGGCACTTTCTTCTAATTTCTTCCCCCATCTTTCTTTCCATTAGCGACCAAAAGCAGTTTGGTTTCCCCCAATCCGTAGTATCTCTCTGTATTTACTGTATTTGCTTTTGGTTTTAGTTGTTAGAAAAGGTTTTGGAAAAGTTGTGTGGCTTTACTTCAGGGAAAAGTTATGTGGTTTTCTTCTTGATGCTCCAGCGACATGCTTCTTTACATGCTATGATTTATTGCTGCATATAAAAGATGGTTCTGTTCATCATCTAGAAGATTATAATGAAATCTCTAAAGTAGCTGATATCATCACAAAAGACTGCTTCCTGGAGCTGGTGCCAGGTATGGCTCTTTTAAACTAACTGCGAGTTATTAATCTCAGCCAGTTATCCATGAGCTTATTACTTGTTTCCTCTAACTTAAACCTGATCACGCATTGTATGATGATCGATCCATAAGGGCTCATGTTCACCGCACTCGAGAATTGCTCTCAGGAGGTTTGCTATTTATTTGTTCTTTGGCCTTCTTGCAGACATTTGTGTTGTTTACTAATTCGACAGCCATTTTCAATTGGATACATAACAAGATTTCCGGCCTTTTATGTTTGAGAGCTTGTGAAGGCCGATGTACCAGAACTTGAAAACTTGCTTCAACTCTGCTCCTTTCCTCAGTTCTTCTTAGTACCTTTTCATGAATGGGAAGAGGAAGTGGGAAAACCTCCCTACCTAACCTTACCTAAGGTCGAGCAGTTTGCAACTCCGATCCCTAAGCCAGTTAGCCTTTGGCAGGCTTTCCCATGCAAAAGAGTTTGCCCAAGCTTCTGACCAAAGAGAGAACATCGGTTGTACAGTCTCCTATACAATACAATAGAGAGCTAGCTTCTGACCATTTTAGCCTGTAAGTCCGACCTCTCTTTTCTATTAGTTGTTAATACAGAAGGTTGCATATGCCAAATATTTAGTTCTCGTTTGCTTTTGTAAAGCACCTGCTAACTATTCTGCCTGCCTCACGTTATTATCATTGCACTCAGGACCACAGAACATCATATACCCATATTTGGAAACAACTTTAAGGCTCTTCTTTTGAAATTAAAATCGTCAAAAGGTGAAATGAACAAGTAGAATATTATGGCTTGAATTTGTACGTTAAACGTTTCTCTAGGAGTATTAAGCAACATGCTGAGGTGACCTTTTTTACCTACTGTAGAAGATAGTAGACTAACAAAAATTGAGGAAGCATGCTAATGTCTGCAGGATCCTCTAAATACTTCTGACTGTCTGAGACCAAGCAAGGTACGTAAAGTTATAAATGGTTTTTCTGTTACATTTGATAAATAATACACTCGGATTTCTTTGATATTTTGGTGTATTCCATTTGCTGCTAATTCATATAAGCATTGGATGTGTCACTTGTTGTTTCCTCTATTGCAAGCATAAGTAGACAATACACACTTCAATATTTGGTGGAGAAGACCATCACAACTTTACAATCTGTGGCATCTTCGTCTTTTAATACCTATCCAGAAGCTTGGATGTCACAATGTTCTTGAACTTGAAGATTTTCTCATAAATGAGTACATGTATATGATATTAGCTCAGTCCCTGAATCATTGTATTATTACTAGAGAGATAATTGCTCTTTCTACTACTGAAAATGTTCTACTTAAGTTTGGTTTATGGAATTTTCATCTTATTAATGTTCCAGGGGTTGTTTATTTAGCCTTCTGGATAAAAGTTCAAGTGGATTATTTTAAAATGGCTTCTATAGCCTTGTAGAGTAAGTTGCACGGACTCTTCACTTTTGATGCCACACCCATGTCAGATTCTCCAAAAATACACTACTTTTGGAGAATCTGACACGCACCCGTTGACATTTTTTAAGAGTCCGAGCAACATAGCAGTTGTAGATTATTTGTGGCTTACATTTTCTTTTTTTACTTCGTTTTCACTCCTTCCCTTCCTTTTTTAGTTTTCTGGTGGTTCAGTATTTTTTCACCCCACATCTAATCCATTCAAAAATAGATGACATCTCAATTGTTCTTCTGTAAAGTTTATGCTCCTAAATCTTTCTTGTTCGCAGTCTGATGATTAAATCTTCTGATGCAGGTACTTTCTGAATGTGATTATCAATATAATATCCTCAACAAGGTCTACAATTACGTCCCGTACCTATATACTAAGTGGCTTTATTTTATAACAGAAACATCACCGCGTCTCAGTGACACACGGTTCGGAACTAAATGGATTTTGGACCTGCCCCTCTACGCTTCTCCACTTAATCAGTGACTTTAGTTAGTATTGGAGACTCTCAAATCCAATATCATGTTTTGCAAAGAAAGAAAAAGGCATGCTTCCCTTGAATTAACTTCTTGAATATGAATTGGGGGAAATGGTGGATTAGTGAGTAGATAGGTGTACATGGTGACTGCGAATACATACCAACAGGCATCATCAAGTGTATTATAAGGTTGCACTTGATGATGGATCAAAAAGAGCAACTAGTCTATTATTTCACTATCTATAATATCTCACAAAACTCTGTTTATATTGTATGGAAAGCTTTTCCAGTGTTAGATCTTTTTAGTAATCGTAGTAATTAGGAATGGAATGTGATTACACAACTTTTAGTAGTTTGATGGTATTTTTTTTTTTTTTGAGGGGTAATTCTATTCAACAAACAAAACAAGATTGAAATATCCTTCTCATAGCAGGATCTCTTTTGTTACCTATTTTGGAATGACGTTTAATTTTTACCTTCAACACTATAAGTAATAAAAAAGTGATTGAAAGTATCCTTGACATCAACAAAAAAAAAAATTGTTTGGCATAAGTTTATATTTTTGTATCATAATGTATCACAAGTTATGCATTACAAGACATAGCAAGTTATGCCGCTTAATTCTTACAAAATTTATGTCGATACAGATATAAGTTCAGTTTAGAACTCACAAGTTTTATTATAGTTCTTACAGAACTTATAAGAGGCATAAGTTTAATTTCAGAATCCAAAAAGTTATGCGTCGTAAGAGGCTAGGCATAATTTTGTGAAATGTTACTCCCTTCATTCTTAAATACTTGTTACATTTTTTGTTTGCTCGCTCCTTAAGAAAAACGTTAACTAGATGGTAATTTGATTAAATTACTTCTTTTTATTTAATGCTTCTTTCTTTTGTATTATATTTAGATCTCTTCATATTTATTACTAAGAGTAAAGATGAAAATAAATAACTAATTATATCTTTATTTTTTAAAATAATAAATATTTTAAAATGTTAATTTTTAATAAAAATGATAAATATTTTAAAACGGAGGGAGTAGGATATATAAATTGAGATGGGAAAGTATGTCTTAAATGGGGCCAATTTAATGGGGACCAAAATAAAAAACTAGCAGGGGTTCCTTGGTAGCTCTTATCCGAATAACTTTTACTCCTGTTTTGTCAATTGTCATCATCAATTATAATCTCAAACTTTGATATTATTCTTTTCTCAATTATGGAACTACTAATATAAAAGTTATTCACTTTTGGGGAATAATTCTATACAAATAGATATCTCAAGAGAATAGAGATGACCAACTGCTTAGAACAAAGACAAGAAAATCCATATGATACGATTCTTTTCCTTGCTTTGCATTTAGATATGCGATATGAAATCATAATTTAAAATTAGTAGTTAATTATGTAATTTGAGATAATAATTTTAATTTTATACTCTTTAAAAAGCATGATTTGAGATTTCAAATCATAATTCAGTTTTTTAGGTGTAAAACTTGACTTGTAAGTTTATATTTTATATAAAAAATAAAGAGATTTATTTTAAATTTTTGTAAAAAGAAATATTTGACGTGAAGAGATTGTTTGTACCATGTGAAAGGATTATATTAAAGAATAACTAGTTACTATTATTGTTAATTAATGGATCTTTATAAAATTAAGGCTCATAAAATTATGTGTATTTGAAAGTTTGTAATCATAAATATTTATTTATAAAAAAATATATGAAGATATGTAATTTATCAATACGCCTTAGGATATTTTACTATCTTGTTTATGAACTATGTTTTGCTCATTTGGTGCAATTGTATAAGAATTGAGAAATTTTTGATAGTTTTCACAACGTGTGGCATTTTCATATTTATACTCCACTAACTTAAAAAATTCAAATTGCATGTGCAAACAAAACTTCAGTTTTAAATCAATCATAAGTTCATATCGTATATCCAAACGAGTCCTTAATTCTTAGCAGTTGAGTTTTGGACCTAAAATTAGTTCAGAGTTTGTTCGAGTCATACAACATAGTTGGACTTCTGTATTTTCAACGAAACAGGTCAAGATTGTTACTATTGGGAGCACAGAAAATTTTGGATCAACTCAATATTTTATATTTAAATTTTATATATTTAAAAATTTTGCGATATGCATTGCAAGTTGCATTTTTTTTAGTTAATTTGATAAAAAGAAAATACATACTTAAAAGTACTAATCAAAGTTCATATAATTTAACTCTCGAGAATTAATATAAAACCGAATGAGTAGATATATATTACTCTTTATTCAACTAATGAAAGCTTTCTTTTTGAACTATCTGATTTCATTCGTGAATAATAAGCTTTCATAATTTTTTTGCCCAATTGACCATCACGTCTTTTGTCAAATCATGGAGATTTTCTCTCCTTGTGAAGATTTATTTGCCGTTTTCTTTCATTTCCTTAACCCAACTTGCACTAACTTAGTACTTTCTTTGTTCGGCCTAATTTAATTTGGCACGAAATTTAAGAAAGTAAAGAAGATTTTTGAATTTTACGGTTAAAAAATAAAAATATGTCAGTTGTATCAAAACATTCTTTAATCTTGTAGTTTTAAACATGTCATGTGAAAAGCTGAAACTGAAAAGTTACTAAAAAAAGAAAGATGCATTCTTTTTTAAACGTACTAAAAAAGAAAGTAGGTCAAACAAATTGAAATTGTGGGAGTAAATCTTTTCATTTATATCTCTCACAAGTTTTTGTATTATTGGTAATACTTCTCCATAAAATTATAATTCCTCCATTTTAATTTATTTGTTTGGTTTTAACTTGATATGAAGTTTAAAAAAGTAAAGAAAATTTTAAAATTTTGTGATTTTACATTTAAACATGTCATATGAAAAGTTAGAATTAAAGAATTGTCAAAAAAGATAAGATAATTTATTTTTGAAATGTACATTTTCTTTGTCCCAATTTATGTGGCACTATTTATATTTTGAGAGTTAAACAGTTTAATTTTCATCATGAATTCGGATTTGAAATCTTTAAATTTTTTGAAATAAAATTTACATATTTAAAAATTATGTAGATAGTATTATAAGTCATAATAATTAATAATTCAAGATATTTTAAAGATATAAAAAAATTATGGTTAAATTATTTTTTATTTGAATATAAAAATTTAAAAGATATCTAATAAATTTGAACGAAAGGAGTAACTTTGAATATTAATCATTTAGCTCGATTTGAATATGATCACATTTGTCTTTTTCAAATTGGACAGTTTGCTTGCTTCATTTAACAACATGGTTTTCTTTAATTATGGACTTCTCTTAAGTCATATGAGCTCTTATTTAAGTAACTCAAGAAAATTAATTTCAAATTCCTCTTTCTTTGTTGAGAAATAGTTGCTCCCTTAGTTCACTTTTATTTATTTTTTTATTTTAAAAAATAAATATTTACTTTTATTTATACATTTAAATAAAAAATAATTATTTTATTATATATATATTTTATTTTTATCATTATTTATTTATTAATTCAAATTATTTTTTAAGATTTAATACTTTTTTTTTGTCTATCTTTACTTATTCAATATGCTAAAAAATAGTCGTCCACCTCTACTTGTCTAGTTTGGTAGATCAAGAGACAATTTATTATTTTATATTTATTTTACTTTTGTTATTAAATGCTATTCATTTCTTAATATTTAGATGATTTATAATTAATATGAGTATTATTTTTATTTATTATTTTTTAAATAGTATGTCAAGTCAAATATGAACAAATACAGATGAATAAAGGGAGTACTAAACATCAATAATATGGCTATTATGATAATATACTTATATCAATTATGCGTGCAAAATTAAAAGTGAACGGAGAGAGTAAAGAACAAGTGGTAGAGTAGCAATTAAGAAGTACTCCCTCCCTCTCATATTAGTTGCACACTTCTCTTTTTACACGCATATTAAGAAATCATAAATAACAAGATTGTTTTACTAATTTATCCTTTAAAAACTTTATTGGAACTTTACAAATAAATGTGAACACTTTCAAAAAGAATTAATTGCAAGAGTAATATAAGAAAGATTTAATTGATATTTTTTTATTTAGTAAAGTGGTCAACTAATATGGGATAACTATTTTTAGTACTGTGAGCAACTAATATGGAACAGAGAGAGTAATAGTTGGACCCATGTGAATGTCAACGATCCTACATGTTCCTTAATTTTGATCCCTCGTGCCCTAAAAATATCCATTCCTTAATCACTAAATCTCCCACTAACATTAATTAGCCATAATAATAATTCTAAAATAAATAAAGAAAAAAATCAACATGATAAAAGTGAAGAGAAATTAATAATCAGGATTGACAATTAAGGCTTCCTTTGTTGGTTACACCTCATCACCCTTTGATTTCACTTTATTAGTCAACATTTAAAAGTGGTGGATTCATATATATACTCATTACATTATTAATGCATGGGAAAAAAAATTAATGATGATAATTGATAACAGTAGGAGAAAAGGTTTTGAAAACAATATGAACACTGGAAAGATTTCTAATACTCCCCTCTGTTTCAATTTATTTGATCTACTTTTCTTTTTAGTCTGTTTCAAAAAGAATGACACTTTCCCTTTTTAGTAACTCTTAAATTTCAACTTTCCACATATCATGTTTAGGACCACAAGATTAAAGGGCATTTTAGTACATTTGACACATCTTTAATTTAAGACCACAAGATTTAAAAATCTTCTTTATTTTCTTAAACTCCATGCTAAATCAAAATAGGTCACTCATTTTGAAACAGAAAAAATATTATTCTTTGATTGGCAACTGTGTGGCACATTATTTTTTTAAAAAAAGATAATTTTAAGATAAAAAATAACTTCTATTCAAAGTAGAAATAAGGTATAAGTACCACCTTAAATTATGATCAAAATTTCAGAGACATATCTAAATTTTATATAGGTCCTATTATCCCTAAATTTATTTTTTATGTATTTTTGTGCTCATTTTACGCTGACGTGGAAGAGAGAGTATATCTCACTTTGAGAGAGTGAGAAGCCTATATTTTTTTTCCTTTTTCTTTCTTTCTCCTTATCATCACCCCTCCCCCCACCCCCCGCCACCCAACCCCTACTCCCAACCTCCACCCACCTACCACCAACTTTTTTTATTTATTTTTTTAAAAAAATAATTTTTCCCCCACCCCACCTTACCCTTCCTCCCCTCCCCTCCCTTTTAATTTTTTTTGAAAAAAAAATAATAACTCTTTTTAAATAAAATTTTGAATTTTTTGTACACCAAACCCCCTCCACCTCCAACCCTGCCCATCCCAATTTATTTTAAGAAAAAATATATTTTTTTACTCTATCCCACCCACATTACCCCCTTCCTCCTCCAGTCCACCCAAATTATTATTTTTTTTAAAATAAATTATTTTTAAAAAAATAATACTGTAATTTGTACCCAGCCCTTAATCTACCCCTAAAAAATATTTTTTGCTTTTTAGCAAAATCACAAAAAAAAAAAAATTGACACTAATCAATTAAACACTAAAAAAAAATTAGAAAATATTTTTCACTAACCAACCAAACATGAGAAAATAAGTAAGAAATCAATTTATTTTTCATAAAAAATATTCATGAAAAATATTTTTATGAATTTTTTTTCCTTCGTACCAAACATATCCTACGTAAAAAAAATTGTAAAAGAAAAGAAGAGATTTAAATGTGATATAAAGGAAGAAAGAAATAAAGAAAGGGAAGAAGAAGAAAAAAATTAAGGTGACAGCGAGTGCACTATACCCATGTGCAACAAATTTAATTATCTAGTTTCAAGGTGTAAATAAATACATTTTAAATGAGTTTTTTTTTTAGGGAGGGGGGAGGTAACAGGAGCTAGAGTCAATTCTCCAAATGATCACTAAACTTGTGCAAACATCCCACTAAAGTAACTTTTATTTTTTTTAGGAAAATATTGAACTTTGTACATCTTTTTAAATAAAGTGAAAACTAAGAAATAGTTAAGGGCATGTTTGAAAGTCATTAGGTAATTAGAATTAGGTGTAATTGGATATAATTACACAGTTTGGCATGACATACAATATGAAATAACAAGTCAATGCTACTAAAGTAAATAAATTGAAATATATATTTAAACTTTAAAAAAATAATATAATACTCTTATATCAAATTCCTACATAACATAAAATAAATCTCAACTAACCTAAGTAAATATAATTCAAAAGAAAAACATAAGTCTATAATCTCATTCAGTAATAAAGTTCTACTTTCATTGAAACATTAGAATAATAATGTAGTTATCGCTACATTAAGAAAATATTTTATACGAGCAATTATATTGAATCATAAGAAGTAAAGGTTGGAAAATGAGAAAAAAATAAATGAAAGATAAATAATGTAAAATAAAAAAAATTAAAATTTTAAGAAAGTAAAATTAAAAAAAGAAAAGAAATTAAAAAGTAACTTTGTAATTATACCCAATTCCAATTCTCTTGTGGCTTTTCAAACATGCCCTTAACTATTTCTTAGTTTAACATTATTTTGAAAAAATGTACAAAGTTTAATGACCATATTTTCCTAAAAAAAAAAAAAATTAGTGGGATATTTACAAAAGTTCAGTGACCATTTAGGAAATTGACTCAAAATTTAAGTATGTTTTTAAAATTTTGATCCTAATTTAAGATAGTACTTATGCCTTATCTTTAAAATAAATATATAAATCATAGATCAAACCATCAAATGGTAAAAAAATGAATGATATCCAAAGAAAACGTAGTTAGTACTCCATCCGTTCTATTTTATATGGTAATTTTTGACTAAGCACGGTGTTTAAAAAAAAAAAGACTTTAGAAACTTGTGGTCCAAAATAATCCTTGAATATTTTTGTGGTTATAAATCATTTTATTAAGGGTAAAAGAGAAATTTCAAAGTTAAATTTTTTCTAATTATAAAAAGGTGACATTCTTTTTGAGACAGACTAAAAAGAAAAGTGTGCCACATAAAATAAGACGAAAGGAGTATATTTTTATGATTCTCTCTCCTCTTTCCTCTAAAAAGGTTTTCAAAAAAGAAAAACAAATAAAGGCCAATATATGCAACGAATTAGATTGTCACGGAATCAATATAACTAAGGGATATTCTTTTTGTCTCAATCTTAATTACAGTAAAACTTTAATATATATAATCATTTTTAAAAGGGTTGAAACATACTTTAACAAAAAATTTAATGTTTACTCTCTCCGTTTCGTATTATGTGTTTCTTATGGACTGTGCATAAAGTTTTTTTTTAAAAAAGATTTTAAAATTTCATAATATTAAATCAAATATATATTAAAATATCAAAATATATTTTAAATTGTATGACTTTGAATATGGGATGAAAAATATTGAAATAAAATAATTACAATATATATATATATGTAATAAACATTTACAAAAAATAAAAAGAAAAATAATATGCGTAAACTGAAACAAGAAAAGTAAATGTTAAACGAAGACGAAAAAATATCGAATGACAGAATACATAAATTTGGCTTCAACTGATAATTGAACACCATAACTTTGAAAATGCACACATAGACATTTTGATTTGATTTAAGTTGATCAGTAAATACCTCAATTTTGAGAATGAACAACTGAAAAAGTGTGTTTACGGGGTAACTTAAGCTAAGTTAAAGATTTGACAGGCATTTTCAAAGCTAAAGTATTTAATTATCAATTAAGGTCAAATTAAGATGTTTATTTATGTTATATGTATTATGGAAAATTAGATTGTTATTGTAAGTAAAATCCACCGTCAAGTCACTAATTGTAGCATTTTACGCTATATTTAACTTCGAATTTTGTACTTATAATGCAATTCACAATCATTGATATGGATTTTGTACTTCACTTCACTACATAAAAATAAAAAGTTGCAGATCTAGCACATGATATCTTTTGCTGAAATTAAGTCGGTGTTTGGCATGAGAATTTTTCAATTTTTTTTGAAAAATTATTTCACTTTTTTCGGAAATAGTGTTTGGCTATAAAAATTCCAAATACAATTCCGGAGTTGTATTTAAAACTTTTTTCCAACTCACTTTTTTCACTTTTTAATTTATTTATTTTTTGAAAAAATCCTAAATTTTTTATTTTTATAAAATAACCCATTTAAATTATATTTCATTTTTAAATCATATTTTATATTTTTTTAGAATATATATTTAAGATTTAGATAATTATTGTAAAAGTTATGGTCAAACAAAACTCCAACTCTAATTTTGAAAATTTCAAAAAAGTATTTCTTTTTTTGGTTCTCATGGCCAAACGGCACCTAAGATACTAACAATTATTTTAAAATCGTAATCTTCTTTTGTATATTTTACGAAAGCATTGCACATGCTAGAGAAAATGATAGTCAAACTTTTTCATATATTTTATTTTGAGATAATGCATAAGTACCATCATGAACTATGAGCGAAATTTTAGAGACACACCTAGATTTTATATAGGTCCTATTACCCCTTGAACTCTTTTGAAATGTAATTATTTACACTTTAAAACTAGATAACCAAATTTCTTGCATAGGGTGTTGTGCACGCGCGGCCAGCTGAAAATTATTATTTTTCCTTATTTTTTTCTTCTTCTTTTCTTTATTTCTTTCTTCCTTTATATCCCACTTAAATCTCTTCTTTTCTTTTACATTTTTCTTACTTAGGGTGTGTTTGGTATGAAGGAAAATATTATTTATGAATGTGTTTTTATGAAAAATAAGTTGGTTTCTTACTTATTTTCTCATGTTTGGTTAATTAGTGAAAAATATTTTTTGAAAAATATTTTTTAGGTCTGGTAGATGAGTGAAAAAATATTAAACATCTTTAATATTTGACTAGAGAGTGAAAAATATTTTAATAGGTTGGGATGAATGGGGGGTGCGGTGGGTATGGGATAGGATAGTGGATGGAGGTGGAGGTAGGTTGTGGGTTAGGTGGGTGGGGGTGGGGGTGGGGGTGGGGTAGAATACAAAAAAATTGGGTGGGCTGAAGGAGGGTGTGGGGTAAGATGGGGTGGAGTAAGGTGGGTGGGGTGAGTATAAAATAAATTTAATTTTTTTTAAAAAAAATTATATTATTTAAAAAAATTATATTTTTTAAAAAAATTAGGGTGGGTAGGGTTGGGTGTTGGATGTTGAGGGGTTGGGGAAAGGTAGGGTGGGGGTACAAAAAAAAATTAAAACATTTATTTAAAAAAATTAAAATTTTAATCTATAAAAGATTATTATTTTTTTAAAAAAAAAAATTAAAAAACTGGGGGTTGGGGTGGGGGTGGGGGTGGAGAACAAACAAAAATTAAAAAAATTGGTGGTAGATGGGGTGGAGGTTGAGGGTAGGGGGTGGGTGGTGGAGAGGTGATGATAAGGAGAGAGAAAGAAAAAGAGAAAAATAAAAGAAATAGAAAGAGTAATTTTTTGGCGATATGCTCTCTTTGTCACATCAGCACAAAAAAATACAAAAATACACAAAAAAAGAGTTTAGGAGGTAATAGGACCTATGTAAAATTTAAATGTGTCTCTAAAATTTTTATCATAATTTAGAGTGATACTTATGCCTTTTCTTTTTTATTTTATTTAAGTTTTCATTACATTTTGTGGCCGTTAGGAGCGTTTATAATGTTAACAGCCTATAGAAAATGGAGTCTAAATTGCACTCGAGTTGCAAAAAAATTTACACAATAGGTTACATATAAAATTATTATACAAACAAATCTGTACAAAGTATTGAGCGGTAACCTGATAAAAATTGGTATTAATTTCTATTGTTTGTTAGCATATGTAACTTAAATTTTAAAAAAGTATTTTTTATACGTAATTTATATGACATACTTTCTTTTTTATTTATCTCAAAAAATATGTTATGACTGTTTTAATTTAAAAATAACTAGTATCAGTACTCACACGATGCACATTCGACATAAACAACAAATTAATCATAACAAATTTCAGCAGTAATGTCACCTAATTAAGAAGAAAATCATCCTTAACAAATATAGAATATTTCGTATTTGCTGAGAAATTCAATTCACTTTATCAAACATTTGAATATTTTTTCTTATTTAGTTACCAAAAAAACATTCAAATTCAATTTCTAATTTAATTAATTCCCTAATTCTTACAGATTTGCCTAAAATATTTCTTAGATTTTATCTTAAAAATTTCAAGTGATTTTTTTCTCAATACGTCACTTGACTTAATATCAAGCTTGATTATCCTTCTTTTAATATAATATATAAATACTATAATTTCAATGCTATTATTTTGCCATGATAATTTATATTTATACAAATATTTTATGATTATTTTAAATAGAGTTATTTTTTTTTGTTTACACTCATGTTCAATCAAACAACATTACATAAATTAATATTACAGTAATAAAGTTTTATCATGATAATCTTTTTTTTCTTTTGCTCTCATATTTTCCTTATTTGTACCAAATCTCCAAGACCTATGAATAGATTCACAAGTAGAGAGAGAGAAAAAAGGAATTTCTAAGTGAAAGGGAGAGCAAGAAAATTTCTCACACAATTAACAATTTTTATTTTAATTTAGAGATAAGACATAAGTATCATCCTAAACTATTATCAAAATTTCAGAGACACACCTAAATTTTCCATAAATTTTACTATCCTCTGAACTCATTTTCTTTTTAAAAAATTTTGTGCTCCTTTCATGCTGACATGAGAGAGAAATTGTTTTTCTCTTTATCATTACCTCTCCTCCAACCCCCATCCCCCTGCCATCCACCCCCTATCCCCAACATCCATCCCACCTACCATCAAATTTTTTTCATTTTTTTTTGTTCCTCACCCCCACCTCCACCTCATCCCTCCCCCCCAATTTCTTAATTTTTTAGATAATTTTTTTAATTTCTTTTGTACCCCCGCCCTCACCTTACCTTAACCCCTCCACCTCCAAACCCCCGACCTCACCCATCCCAATTATTTTTTTTAAAAAATATTTTTTATAAAAAAAGTTAATTTTTTTTTGTATTCCACCCCACCCACCTAAACCCACCTCCATCTTACCCTCCCTTCTCCCGCCCACCCAATTTTTCTTTTTTTTAAAAGCACAATTTGTTAAAAATAAAATAAAACTTGTACCCCAACCCTCACCCACCTAACCCACAACTCACCTCTCCACCTCCACCTACTATCCTACCCCATACCCACGCTATCCCCCACCCACCAGACACCTTTTCCTAATCTATCCTCTAGAAAATATGTTTTATTCTCAAGTTAAATACTAAAAAAAATCATGTGATAGGAGCATTCCCTACGATCATATTATTTGACCTTTGTTAACCTGATATAACTTTTAATTTTTTTTTAATTAGATATGTACTCATTTACTAAACTAACCTACTAATAAGGGACAGTGAGTTAAAATAAACATATCAATTACTATTTTTTTAATGGGCATGGCAAATTAAAATGTGACAAGAAAAAATAATATAGAGTTACACACACTGCCCTGCCAGCAAGCAATATGCTTAGCTAGGCAGCTAACTAGCTGTGTTGTTTATAAATACGTTATGTAGTACTTGAATACTGCTACTGAAAAAGTTCCTTTTTCTCCCTCTGTTTCTACTTCTACTTCTACTTTCTAGTCTCTGCACTACTAATAGAAACCTTTTTTCCTGTTTTTGAGGTCTTTTTCGCCGTCTTTCTGATTCGGCCGCCCCCCTGCACAAAAGATATATCAGTATCTGCAAACTATAAATATAAAATCAACTGCATTTAAGTAGCCTTTTCAATTAGTTGTGTTGTTTCACAGTTTTTAATAGTATCTGTCAATTCTTGAAATGGAGTAATCTTTGGAACTTGTTTTTTTACCTCTCTTTTCTCTGCTTCACTACTAGTGGGGTTCTTCTTCTTTTCCCTCTTGCTCTGCTTTTCTGTATTGTAAATTGAGTTGTGGTAGTGCTATGTTTGTGTGTTCACTTTGAGGACAAAAAACAAAAAGAATACCTCAAAGGAGGAGTTTTTTTTTTTTTGCTTCTTTTACAAGAGATCTGAGTTCAAGATAGAGACATCTCAAAATAAGGTATTTCAAGAAAGTGGGAAAATGGGTCTTCTGTTGTTGCTCTTTTTTTTTTGATCTGGGGAATTCTTGGAAATTCTTTCTAAGCTCCGTTTGGTTATAAATTTTGAAGTTGAAACTTGAAAATTTAATTTTTTGATGTTGTAATTTTTAGAACTTGAAGTTGTGTTCGGACATGCATTTTAACTTTGAAAAAAATATGAACTTTATTAAGTGAGTGAATTTTCTCCCAAAAACTGCTATGGATAAGTTTTTGGTAAAGACAAATTTTCAAAATCTGATCCAAAGTGTATAATGGTAAGTTTACTAATTTCTTGGTGTTGGTATATTCTGTTTTTCTCATTTTCTGTTCCATTTGTGCTTGCAGATCTGCCAGAAATTTAGACGTCTTGTTTACAAACAAAAATGTATCCTCAGAAGCAAGCAGAAGAAGCTATTGTCTCAAACTTCAATGGAACTGATCATGATGGGGAGGAAGTTGAGAAATTAGGAGAAGAAGATCAGTCCATTTTCAATGTCAAAAGTCTCCTTTGGCATGGTGGCTCTGTTTGGGATGCTTGGTTCAGTTGTGCTTCTAATCAAGTATGAATTCTTAACTATTCTCTCCGTTTCAATTTATTTGACCTACTTTCTTTTTAGTTTTAGTCTGTTTCAAAAGAATGAACCTTTTCTTTTTTAGCAATTCCTTAAATTTTAACTTTTCCTTTTCTTTTTTAGCAATTCCTTAAATTTTAACTTTTCACGTGACATGTTTAAGACTACAAGATTAAAAGCTGTTTTGGTACATTTGACATATCTTTGATTTAAAACTACAAGATTGAAAAAACTTCTTTATTTTCTTTAACTCCGTGCCAAAGTCAAAATCGGTCTAACAAATTGAAACGAGGGAGTGCATTTTTTTTTTAGAAAGATCATATTTTGTACTGTATTTTCTAATTCATTTGTGTTTCACAGGTTGCTCAAGTGCTGTTGACACTGCCTTATTCATTTTCTCAACTTGGTATGGTATCTGGCATAGTGCTACAAGTATTCTATGGTCTTGTTGGGAGTTGGACTGCATACCTCATCGGTGTTCTCTACATTGAGTACAGAAGCAGAAAAGAGAAAGAAGGTGTTAGCTTCAAGAATCATGTCATTCAGGTTGGGGCGGCAAAAGAAACATTTTTTTTTTCTTTCATACTTTTTGTAATACGAATCGGAACGACGAAGAACTGAATTTTAGTGTATCATAGTGAAAACGAACTAATTATTCTCTTCTGACTTATTTCAACTTGTAATATTCTCATTATTTTAATAAAAGAATACTAATACTTCTTCAGAATCTGATGACTTGCAGATAGATTTATCTTCACTCCATGTCTGATATTTTTTTTCATCAACTTGGCAGTGGTTTGAAGTTCTTGATGGACTATTGGGTCCTTACTGGAAAGCAGCAGGGCTTGCCTTCAACTGTACGTTCCTTCTGTTTGGATCTGTCATACAACTTATTGCTTGCGCAAGGTACGGACCCATTAATCCCTTCTTCATTTAAAACCATACTGTATTTCAAATACTAAAAAAAGACAGTCCGGTGCATTAAGCTTCCGCGATGTGGGGTTCGGAGAAAGGCCGGACCACAAGCCTCTATTGTACACAGTCTTACGAGGCTGTGGAGGCTTGAACTCAACAACAAAGCTCCCCTTCATATTTCAAATACTAGTAGAAACAAAATTGTAGGTAATTTATCTACATATAACATATGTATAAGCTTTGATAGACATAGTTAACCGATACTATGTGCTAGTGAGGTGTGTGTAAATTGACCTTGACATTACTGTTAACATAAGAAGTTATATGGAAAATTGAGAGTTAATTGTAAACTTGATCTTGATTGTTAATTTGGTACAGTAACATATATTACATTAATGATCATTTGGACAAGAGGACATGGACATACATATTTGGAGCTTGTTGTGCCACCACTGTTTTCATTCCTTCTTTCCATAACTACCGGATTTGGTCTTTCCTTGGCCTTGGGATGACCACTTACACAGCATGGTACTTGACTATTGCTGCTGTCATTCATGGCCAGGTAAATATAAACTCCCTCTGCCTCAATTTATTTGACATAATTCTGATTTCGAGACTCGAACAAAACAAAAAAATTGACCTCATTTATTCGTATGCCTTTTAGATATTGTAAATTGTTAACTCTCGCTACTTATAATACTTTTTATATATCCATCATCATGACTCTACTATACATTCAAATATAAATGGAGGGGACATTTATATGTTATTAATTATTATTAGGTTGAAAATGTGCAACACTCTGCTCCAGCAAAGCTTGTGCTGTATTTCACTGGTGCCACCAATATTCTTTACACCTTTGGTGGACATGCTGTTACTGTGTAAGCTCTCATTCTTTTACCCATTTGTAAATGATTTTTTATATAATAAGTACATATACTACTATTAGCATAAAAATTGGGATTATTACCGCCCTAAATACTTCGGCCAACTAGTTTATAAAATATGTACGAAGTGTTTTAAGTAGTGTTTATATTCAATAGACATATCTATACACAACAAATATACTAATAGTTTATATGTTGTGTATATTTCAGCCATTTTGGCAAACTAGTTGACAATGGTATATATCCATAACTTTCCCTAAAAAGTTCTTACCAATATCAATATATGTGATACGAGACAACTTTTAGAGTTGTAGTGCAGAAGAATCCAATGCCAATATTCTCCAACGTACTTATAATCACTTTAAATAATTAGAACATATCATTATATTCCATATTCAGTGGCTACTTTATCCCCCAAGTGGCCAAGCCAATAAGCTTGAAATTGACTGTATAGTAAATTGGAAACATATGTTTTTAAAAAATCTGATTATATAGAAATAATTACTTTGTATCTCAAAAATCTAGAAGATTAAATTTCACATAAAATACATAAGAACTTTATTAAATAAGTTTAAGACATGTTATTAAGGTTTGGCTGTAGGCCCATCATCAGGGGCGGATCTAGGGGGTGGGTGGGAGCGGGTTCCCGGGAACCTAGTAACGTTTACACCGATTTATTTAAATATATAAGAAATATTTGTTCGAAACCCTATAACAAAGTAGTCTCTTGGTCTAGTGGTAGAAAACGAGTTTGCTTAAACTTTGCTATCTATCCTCCTTGGTGAGTGTTGGATTTCTCTAAAAAAAAAAAAATTTAAAATTCTGAATTCGGTTTTTGTCACTAATTTTATTGAAACGCCCTTGTCCATATTCTTGTATTTATGACTTCTCATACTCCGATTATAATCGTTTATGTGTGTTGTTTAACTATAGGGAAATTATGCATGCAATGTGGAAACCCCAGAAGTTCAAGTACATTTACCTAATAGCCACACTCTACGTTTTCACCCTAACCATTCCATCAGCTTCAGCAGTTTACTGGGCATTTGGTGACCAACTTCTAAACCACAGCAACGCATTTTCGCTTCTACCCAAAGATGGATGGCGCGATGCTGCAGTTATATTGATGCTGATTCACCAGTTTATCACGTTCGGGTTTGCTTGTACGCCGTTGTACTTTGTGTGGGAGAAGGTGATAGGGATGCATGACACTAAAAGCATATGCTTAAGGGCACTTGTTAGGTTGCCTGTGGTGATACCTATATGGTTTTTGGCTATTATTTTCCCATTCTTTGGGCCTATTAACTCTGCTGTTGGGGCTCTTTTGGTTAGTTTCACTGTCTACATCATCCCAGCTCTTGCTCATATGCTCACTTACAGGAAAGCCTCTGCTCGACAGGTAATGCATTTATTTCTATACCTTCCGAAAATTTACTCTCTATACTTTTTTTTGTGTATATATACGGTCAGACCTCTCTATAAGAATCATCCTTTATAACAACATTTCACTATAACAGCTCTTTGAAACCGTCTTTTCATGTTATGTTATATTAAACGTTGGGTATAACATCATTTTGCTATATCACCAAAAACTATCCGGACAAACTATATTGTTAAAAAGAGGTCTGACTATAAATCAAAATCTTATTTACATAATCTAAAGTAGATACTCTTGGTTTTCACGGAGAATCTCATCATAGTCAATTTCTGTTTACTGATAGAGAAGAAGAATGTTACACTATCAGATCATTTCAAAGATAATTATTCACGGTGCGTAGTAAATTGGACTAGTAACCTGAAAAATGAGATAGATCGATAACTTGCCGCTGCAATAAGTTAATAATTAATTGCACTAATAGTGTAAAAATTCTTCAAGCTACATGTGTATATTAGTAATGGAAAAGGTACAATAAAGGCATTAAAGGCTTAGATTTGGAAATATTTTGCAAGGAATAAGATATAGGTGGAAAGTCATTTTCATTTAGTTATATGCCTACAGTATTATGTTTGAGATGAGCTGGCTAGATCTCTTGAATTGATTGACCTATTTTACAATATTCCTTCATCAAATTAACTTGACTCAATTGTCAACCTAGTATATATCCCAAAGCTGTGCTATACTTTTTTCTATTCATCAAGTTGTACACGCTTCTTTATTATTCCCCGTCCCAATTTATGTGAAGGACTACTGGGCACGAATTTAGTTTGAGAACAAAAGAAAGATTTTGAAACTTTTGGTCTAAAATAAGTGGTAGATATTTGCATAGTTATGAATCAACTCATTAAGGGTCAAATAAGAAGTTTCAAGTATAGAAATGTATCGTTCTTTGTTAGACGGACTAAAAACGAAAGAGTGTCACATAGATTTGGACGAAGGTATAGCAATTTTAATTTTCACAATGTAGATTTTTTTTTTATGTATTCAATGTAATTTGAAATGCCTTAACAAATTAGCCATTTTTTCTATATCCTGTAACCAATCCATGTTTAGTCATATGCATTTAGTTATTTACCAGTCTTTTAAGAAATATGATCGTGTAAATATTTTTTATATCATCAGTATATATAAAACATACTCTTTCTCTTTGAATGAAAATTGCAGAATGCAGCAGAGAAGCCACCATCTTTTATGCCAAGCTGGACTGTCATGTATGCCATCAACATATTTATAGTGGGCTGGGTTTTTGTTGTTGGGTTTGGGTTTGGTGGATGGGCCAGCATGAGCAATTTCATCAAACAAGTTGACACATTCGGTCTATTTGCTAAGTGTTACCAATGCAAACCAGCAGTACCTCCGGCTAGTCTGCCACCGCATTAGGTGCCTCGAGCCACCGTGCACCACTAGGAATGCTGACGTGGATCACGTACGCCAATATGTCGAAGAAGTCAACGGTCAACATGTTCTTAGAATATTTTTGTATGTAACCCCCAAAATGTGCTGTGTTAAATTTTCAGTTTCTTTTGCTAGTGTTTTCGATCTTTTTTCTTATGATATTAGATAAGATAATGTGTTGAATTGATATGATGACTTTGTTATAACAGGATAGGCTAATGAAATCAAGATATGCTAATTTTAAGTTCTTTTGTCCAACTTTTGGTGGTTAGTAAATGTTACACCTATTTTTATTTTATCTAAAATATTATCACTATTTGATAAGTTAAACAAAGTAGTAGCAATATTTTCGAATCTCTTACATGAGTTCAGAGCTAGCTTACTTGGTGAGTTTTCTGCCTTACATAGTTGAGGTGTAATTGTGCTAGGTTTAAGTTTTATCAGTAGTGCAGTATTTCCTTCTCCCCGATATAATTAAAAGAACAAAAGAACACATCTCTTAGATATTTTTTTCTTATAAGTCGCATCTCTTACCATAGAAGTTCACATTAATTCCCATTGTGACTTGCATTACCATACATAACGTTTCTTATAAGTATCCAACATAAATAAGGAATTAATGTGGGAACTCCGAACTCATAGTTCATATTATTATCTTGATTTTTGTACGTTGAACTCATACTTCCCGCTTATGAAGTTATATTGGATTTGTTGTTGTACTTCGAGATAGGTAGACTGAAGATACTACTAATTCTTGGTAATCCATTAGAAGTAGTGAACAACTGAACACAATACAAATAAGTTTTATCCATTCATTTGAATTTAAGAACAATTTAACAAGATATGCAAAATGAAGATAGTGCTAGATCTTATCAATCTTGTGAACAATTGAACAACAAAGTTCAATTTTGCAAATCCATCAAAAATTGTGATCAATTGAATAAGATAGGTAGAACAAAAATAGAAGTGTTGGTGTTTCATTCAGACTTGTATCTAATCGTAATCATACATGTTTTAGCAATTCAACATAATATTTTACCATAATTTTTTGCGGGTCGAGAAAGACTTTTATACTATAACTGTAAAAAGGAAAAATTAGGTAACATGTCCATTGTATTAAATTTCTTACACAAAAAATAGCCCACTTATCATTTACTATCTAAAATGGTTTCTACTTGAAATGGCCATTCAACCGAGATAATTACCGCTAAAAAATGATCATTCGGCTTTTGTTATTGCACTTGAAGTGCATATTGCTTCTTTTCTTTTTGTTTTTCTTTCTCACCTTCCATAATTTTCTTGCTGCAAGGTATAATTATTGTATAAATAACGTATTTAGATGTATATATATCTATGATACATAGTTATACATCATATATACATGATTTATACACGATCATACATTACATATATATTACGGCTATTTTTTTTGATTTTTTTTTTTTGCAGTGATACATTTTTCATAAAAATTCCTTTGTAATTTTTTTTTCTCCCAATCATGATATCTGCACCCCTAATGTTTTACAAATTTCCAAACTCTTCTAAAATCGAATAAAATAATGCATTTCATTGAATCCTCTGTGTTGAATCACTCACTAGACAACACCTTTTCTAGGTTGGGCTTCCACTTTGGGCCCTAACATTACAAAAATCATAATGGGAGAGTTGAAAGAAAATCGACAAATCCCACTAAATTGACAGATTAAATTAGAGAATTTTTTATAAATAATTATAATTATAAATAATAACTATAGTTTACATAATTACGATTCATAGCTACGATTTAAAAGAGAAGAGAGGAAAGAGACGAACGAGAGTTTGAAAAGAGAGGAGAGATGCTAGATATATACAGGTTGTATTCGATAGATATAACTTGTATCAACGATTACAGTCTGATACATATAGGCAGGCTGATATAGGTTGTATTCGATACATAATGATTATTAGAGAGAGGAGAGAGGCGAGCGAGATATGAGAGGGGGGGGGGGGGGGGG